>BRYF01000025.1:8036148-8041148 GCA_030159135.1 Actinidia polygama | reverse complement strand
GTGTGAGTGATGATAGGGGCTGTAGTCCTGGCCAAATTCTCTCTAAACCACTCTCCTCTATGGACCTTCTGCATTTTGCATCCCTATCGATTCTGTACGTTTGCACAGCATTTTCCCAAAAACAACTCTAGTTTGGTAAAAAACCTCCCCATGCAATCTGTTGTGGTAGAAAATTAGGGCGGGCGAGCAACTAACAGTCAATATCGCTCTTTTTCACTTTGAGACAAAAGTACTCCCACCCACCCACCCGCCCACCCGGATCCAAACCAGGATCCCAGAGAGGATGAGATGATACTATCTACTCACCCAGGCGAGGTGGCTTTTTACGAAGCTGCCTTTCCAGCTGGCTTAAGGTTCCCTATCCACCCCATTATAAGGAGGATTTTGAACCATTACAAAATTTGTCCTGCCCAACTTTCCCCCAACGCATGGCGATGTGTCGTATGCTCGTTGGTGTTAGGGCGATACTTCAAACGCCATATATCCTGCGACAAGTTTAGGTGCATATACTCTCTTAGCCCATTGCCAGAATCAGGGTCGTTCTACTTCAAGGCGAGGCCTGACAAGAATTTGCTCAGAGGATCGCCGAGCAACGTGAACGGATGGAAGAAGAGGTTTTCTTCGCCTCAGGAGACGAATGGAAGTTTTTTCGAGCATGCCTTCAGGCGTAGGAATCCCACGGGTCCCCAGATCTTGGGGCGTGCCAAGTAGGTCCCTTCTCTTTGTGTTACTTTACTTTTGTTGAAGTATTCAGTTCGCCTTTTAGACATTAATGATTATTTTAGAGAAACGATGCAACAAGTTGCCCGCCTTGTCCGAGATCGAGGCGAAGAGGATGGCGGAGGTCCTTAAGAAGATAAAATCGGGGGGCTATTTTGACGTGTCAAAGGTCTTGTCTTTCAAAACTTTTCAGAGGTACTTCGCTCGCGGACGCATGGAGATATCATCCAGTGGGGAAGGAAATACCACTTCGGGCGATGAGGGTGAGTCCCGTCCCTTCCGGGGCGACCTACAGTGCGATAGTCCTGTCCACAGCGACTCTGTAGAATGCTTAGGAGTTATTAGGGGGATATAGGGAGAATAGCTAGGAAGTCTTTTCCTGACACCCCTGACTTGACTTTGCTTAGGTGGTTGGGGGGAAAAGTTCGGGATCCTTTTCTGATTTTGTTGCCAAGGGATCCTTTATTGGAAATTCCGAGCTCCAGCTCGGACTTTGAGTTGAGGTCTAGATCAGACTTAGGGCTGCCCCCTGAGCTTAGATCGGATGGTATTACTTTTTAACTTTTTTAAGTTTTACTTCTTTCGTTGTCTGATGTTCGTTTTGATCATGCAGCTATGTCATCTCAGATTAGCCTGACCAGTCTCACCAAGAAGGCGAGTGAAAAGAAAGTTGCGACCAAGGAAGCAAGCTCGGAGCGGCGGCCACTCCGCCCTTGAAGGGGATCGTGATAAAAGAGAAGCGACCTCAGGATGGCGCTTATGACTCCTCGGCCAGCAAGAAAGGCGAAGCGGATGGTTCTAAGGGTAAGGAAACCATGTTGTCGCCCCCGCCTAAAAAGGCCAAATCCAGCAAGGGGCAAGTGATGCAACTCGGCGATTGCCGACGTCGGGAAAGGGTCCGTCTGCCTCGCCGGGCCAAAGTTTAGGTCCCGGAGCTTTGATGATGTCGAGTGCTCCAGTGGCGCGGAAGATACTGAACGGGGTGATCCTTCCCGCCGACAAGGAGAAGGTTGATTAGTTCAGTATGGACGAATTGGTCACCAAGTCTTTCCATGCCCTTGGCCAGGTACTTGGTTATTTATGTTTGGCTTCATATTTATAGTTCATTCTTGTTTTGGGCATTCACAAGCTTTGTAGTAGGCAGTCGTGCTTGTTTCTGTTCTAGCCCTCCAAAGCTAAGATTATCAGAACGACTACCACATCCAACTCGCCCATGCTGACTCAGCCGAGCTCGCAATGGTTAAAGCCAAGAATCGAGCTTTCAAGGCGGAGAACGAATTGGCCGCTATGGGTGAACAGGCGACGAAGACCGAGGACGAGCTGAAGGATAGATCTGAAGTTGTGGTGCGATTGGAGGCTGAAGTGGCTGAGCTTTTAGACAAACTAGCTCGGGCCAATAAGCTCTCCATTGAGGAGTTTAAATCTTCGACCGATTTCAAGGACACGGTTACAAATTTCGCTACCATGTACTTCGGTGAGGGATTTGACTTCTACAAGAGGCAGCTTGAACGCCACCATCCCAACCTCGGTGTCTATCTGGCAAGCATGGAGATGGATGTTGCTCTAACAGAGGTGGAGGAAGCGGTTGGTGTCGGCGAGAGGGGAGAGGAGAACGAGGGCGGAGGCGGCCCCACTCCTTAATGCTTGTATATTTTATATACTTTTTTTTTGAATTGGCGAGATGCCATCCTTTGTAATTTTTAATTTTTCAATGAATGAATTAATCTTGTTTTTTCTCGTTCTGCGCCTTTTTTCTTTTGCAAGTAAAACTATCTAACAAGTATTTTTTTTGTTACTGCATTGCCCATCTTGTATTGGCGGTCACAAGACTTGAGAGATGGTGAGGCAAACTTTTCCGTTTGGGCGAGATTACCAACTTAGTGATCAAATTCGATTGATGGTTATGCTTCTACTAGGGCGGCGATGTAAAGTCATCTACCTTTGTGAAACAGATTTGAGATGTCTTAATAACTTCGGCGATCATAATTAATTGATATGGCGAAATGACTAATCGACGATCAAGCGCGTTGTCATTGAAGAATAAGCGTATTTTTGTTATGGCGACGTCCTTAATGGCAATCAAGGCAATCAAGGCGCCTTATCATATCGTAATGAATGGGCATTTTTGATAATGGCGACATCCATAATGACGATCAAGATGCCTTATCGTAATGAATGGGCGTTCTTGATAATGACGATATCCACAATGGCGATCATGAAGCCTTATCATATCGTAATGAATGAGCGTTCTTGATAATGGCGACATTCTCCATGGCGATCAGGATGTGGCGATAGAACAGTTAAACTTGGCGACGTAATAAGGCAAAATAAAAATTTTTATTTTTATTTCTAAAATTAGCGATTTATTACAAGAAATCTGGGGTGTGTACCCAAAATGGCGATATAGTGTAGGCGGTGGCGACCAGAAGTTTCACTAGTAGTATTTCTTCAGGTGTTCGGCTTCCAAGGGTAAGGAAGTGTCTTTCCATTCATGTCTTCTAACCAATAAGTTCCTGGCCTGGATACCTTGTTAACTTTATAAGGGCCTTCCTATGTAGGACCGAGCTTTCTTGCGTTTGGTTCCTATGTGGACAAGGTGACTTTTCGTAGGACTAGGTCGCTTGGAAGAAAAGATATGTGTTTAACCCTCTGGTTGTAATACTTGGCGACCTGGTGTTTATAAGTTGTTTGACGCACTTCAGCCCTCTCCCTCCTTTCATCAAGAAGATCAAAGTTGAGTCTTAGCTCGGTTTCATTGTCCTCCTTGTTGAAATTTGAGGTCCTAAAGCTTGACATTCCGATCTCGACAGGTATAACTGATTATGTCCCATATACCATAGAGTAAGGCGTCTCGCCTGTTGGGATCCTGCTAGTTGTATGATAGGCCTAGATTATGCTCAGCAAGTCTTCCACCCATTCACCTTTGGACTTTTCTAATCTTGTTTTCAAGTTCCTCAAAATGGTTTTGTTGGTAACCTCTATTTGGCCATTTGCTTGAGGATGCCCGGGCGAGAAGAAATGGTGCAAGATGTTGAGATCCGAGAAGAATTGTTTGAACCCATCGTTGTCGAATTGTCTGGCATTATCCGAGATAAGAACCTTTGGAATTCCAAATCGACAAATGATGCTCTTCCATATGAAATTCCTTGTGTTTTTCTCAGTGATCTTGGCAAGAGGCTCGGCTTCTATCCATTTGGTGAAATAGTCTATGGCGACGATCAAAAACTTTCTTTGCAACAGAGCTTGGGGAAGAGGTCCGAGTATGTCGACTTCCCACTAGGCGAATGGACATGGGCTGGTCATTGGCACCATCTCGGTATGAGGGAGGTGACTCAGCGGAGCAAACCTTTGGCATTTGTCACACTTCCTCTTGTATGCTGCCGCATCATGCTCCATTCGAGGTCAGAAGTAGCTTTGTCGAATTGCTTTCTTCACAAGCATTCTTGCCCCTGAATGATTTTCACAAATGCCTTCATGAATCTCCTTCATTACGTAGTCAACTTTGTCAGGTCGGAGGCATCTTAAGAGCGGACCTAAAAAAGATCGTTTATATAAAATTTCTTGAAGAATGCAGAACCTTGCAGACCTGTATTGAATGCGACGAGTTTGGAGCTTATCATTTGGTAATGTGTCATTTCAGAGGTAAGTGATGATTTCGTCCATCCATGTTGAGTCTACTTCTATCGGATAGACAGGTTTGGCGATGTCAATACTTAGATTGGGTAGGAATTTCAAAGGTATACTTCTGTCTGACACGAAATCAAATGTTGAGGCGAGGTTGCCTTTCTGTTCTCTTCTTTAAGGATCTGACGAATGGTAAAGTTTTTGATCTTCTTGGAAATGTTTTTGACTTCGTCTAAATAGGCCGCCATCTGAGCATCCTTGGCATATGCGAGTCTTTAAATTTTTAGATATCTGATATCGGCTCCCATTAGGACTTTGCTCACATAATATACCAGTTTTTGAATTCGGTCATTTTCTCGGATAAGTACGGCACTTACTGCTGTTGACGAGATGGATAGGTATATGAAGAGTTCTTCGCCAGTGATTGGAACGGTAAGCAGGGGTGGTGAGCCGAGATACTCTTTGTGTGAGACCTGTCTTTGATTTTAATGGTTAATGACTTGATTTTAATGAGTTTATTAATTTTTAGAATTTTAAGTGATGTTATTAAAAAGTGGTGGGTGCAAGTGTAAATATTAAAACTAGCATGGATAGTATATATAATGAGATTATTAAACTATTGTTGATAAACTTTATGGGTTAAAGTACAAGAATTA
>BRYF01000025.1:8018648-8031148 GCA_030159135.1 Actinidia polygama | reverse complement strand
CCAGATCGACGAGGTTGGCGTGGCGGGTGGATTTCAGGGATAAGGACTGGAGGAACCTGTGGCGAGTTTGCAGCGAGGAGCTGCAACAAACGGGCGTTGTTTTCATTCATGATGCTCATTTGTTCGGCCATACCGTGTATCTCACGGTGGAGACCCTCGAGATCTGGAGCTTGGCTGGTATTGGCCATTGGACGAGCTCTGTTATCCAAAGGGCTGCTGGCACTTGGTCTGGGTAATAAAAATTAGGGCGAGCAACCAACAGTCAATATCACTCTTTTTCACCTTGGCACTAGACCTCAGTAATAATTCGAACGACCTGCACAGACTACTGAACAAATATTACCGGCGGGGGTGAGGCCGCTCAAAACCCCTCCGGCATGCGAATCAGACCAAGGCGATGATAACTACGTATAAAATAGAGATCTCCGGAGAGAATGCACTATGAACTGTCTATTGAGCGTAGTAAAATCATACCTCATAATGATTGGGGAGCAACTTTATATAGGTGGAGAATGGAGAGCCGTGTAAGAAAACTGCGGCGTGATCTTCGGACGGCTAAGTACGAAAATATACCTAGAGATATCGGGGATTTAACGAGGAGATTTGACATATGGAGAACATTCCGTGATTATAGGTGTTGTGATAGATAGAATCTTTTCAGAGGTAGTTTCCTTATGCAGATAGAATCCCTGTGGAGATGGAGTCCGTATGGAGATAGAAGACCATGTATTTCGCCTCGCTCATTCGCAATGCGGAGACTGGCGAGCTTACGTTCATACTAATGAGTTACTGGCGATGATACGATGGGCGATCTTGATCATAATGGCGATATGGCGAGGCGCTCATCAAAAGTGGACCCAGCAGTAGAGCATCGGACAAGCATAAATAGTCGTCCAAAGGCGAGACGGAGAACAACTGGCGATGTTAACATTGGCGCGGACGATGGTGTAATATCGAAATATTTGTTGAAGGCAGGTAACGTGATTCTTTTGACGAAGTTCCTAACTTATCGTCGATTTGCGGATATTTTACCCCACATCACAATCCATTCGCCTGCGTAAAAAATCATATCCGAGAATCACAAGAAAACTATATGAGATTGTTCCACCTCTATTTTTACCCTCTTTTCGTCTTTACTCGTCTATTCCAACTCCATCTTCTCCGGCCATTTTATGTTCTTTATCTCCTCCTCCTCCTCAATTATCCCAAATACAATCGAGGCCCCTAACTAAATCTTCAAGATCAAAAAGCCACCAAAATCAGTCGTTTTACGGGTCTCTATCGATTTTATAGTAGCAGCACAGTTTCTCTTTTAATTCGATATTTCTCCTCACTGCCACAAATAACACCAATGGTTTGTAATAAATTGGTAATGGATATTTGATTGTATTCCTCCATAAACCCTAATTTGATATATTCCCAAAAATATGGGCCGCGGCTATCATTTGGTACGAATCAAGATGCACAGAGACAGTAGAGAGAGAATGACGGAGAAAAATAATGAGAGACGAAGTGAGGAACCTGTGAAAACTGGCTGTGGCCTCCGATCTCCGCCGTCCGACGATGGGCAAGAGGCCGTAATCTACTCTGAAAACTGTGATCAAGTCTAAACCTGTTCATACGAATCAGTTGACCCGTTCCTGTTCTAAGTTACTGATCGGTTCTAAAGACTAAGAGTTCTGGTTCAGTGGAAACGGTTTCTACCTTTTTGGATGTTTTTGGTTTTGTTCTGTTTGAGCCTTGAGGATAAGGGTCGGATCTTGGGTCTATCCGTTATTGGGCGGGCCTTTTTCCGTGCGTCTTTCAGGGCCCAAGTCGATGGGTAATCAGTGGCGCATACTTGCCCAGCCATAGGCACACGTTGAGCGCACATTGGACATAGATGGATAGTCGAAATTGAAATTGTTATGTATTCTTTTTAGAAGTGTTTACCGTAAAAATATATACAACGATTTGAAGTTTTCTAAAAGAATGTTCTCATAGCACTTGTTAATACTCGCTCCTCCATCTCATACTACTTGTCCTTTTTTAGAATAAATTTTTTAAAAAAACATAATCATTACATTTAATTTATATTAACTTTTTAATTTTATCTATGTAATTATTGTTTTTTGACTTTTTACTTTAGTTAAAGTATTATAGAAAATAAAACAACAAAATGAGAAAATTGCATACTTTTCTTTTATTAACTTTTAAAAGTGGACATATATTTTGATATATCTCAAAATAAAATAATAAATCAGTAATATAAGACAGAGAGAATAATTTATTTTAATGGACACTAGAAAACTAGTTTGGTGGTAGTTATTACCTTTAACAAAATGGTTTCGAGTTCATTATTTAGTTTCACTTTGTCCACTTCATTAAAAAATCTTATATTGTAGTAAGGGAAAAATATACTACTATTTAATTTATATGTATCATACATACAAGTCATATATTTTTATAGTAAAAACTACTAATTATTCTGGCTAGTTATGAACTGTTGTGACTAATTACGAAAGTATGGTGTTAGTTAAAAATTATTGTGGTTAGTTACAAAAGTGTACGGGGTTAGTAATAAATTATTGTAAGTAATTACGATAATGTGTGAAATTAGTTATAAATTATCGTAACTAGCTTAGTGTTAGTTATAAATTATTGTAAATAGTTATGAATTGTTATGGCTACGAAATTTAGTAATTTTAGGCTAATTACGAAAGTGTATGGTGCTCATTACAAATTTTTGTAGCAAGCTACCATAAAAATAAATTGATCAGTATATACTAT
The DNA here is from genome assembly GCA_030159135.1 of Actinidia polygama. Taxonomy (NCBI): domain Eukaryota; kingdom Viridiplantae; phylum Streptophyta; class Magnoliopsida; order Ericales; family Actinidiaceae; genus Actinidia; species Actinidia polygama. Next base: position 8,028,379 of record BRYF01000025.1, on the reverse strand, counting down.
GTACCATAGACTTCTCCTTAGTTAGATTAGTGAGATACAAGACATGTCCATCTAAAATTTATTAATTGGTGACACCACGTATGATAAGTTCACTATTGCACTCAATAATTGTATATCTCAACCTCCTCTGATTTATATCTTATCCACTATTTAATATCCATTTAAATTTTTTTTCTAATTTTTATTAATTGGGGACCCAACTATGATAATTTCACTATGGCACCCAATGTTTAATATTCATCTAATTTTTTTTGTAATTTTTATTGATCGGTAACACCACATTTGATAATTTCACTATTGCACTCAATAGTTGTATATCCCAATCAACTATGTTTTATATCTTATCAACTGTTTAATGCAGGATAATCAGATACCGATATTTTAATAAACATCGGTCAATATTGTCTAATATCCGATACGTACGTGTCAATATTTTGACCATCTAGTACCGATATTTTAATAAAATATTGGTCAATATTATCCAATAAAAAATCATATCACCAATACCATTACTGCAATTTTAAAATTTTGTCTATGACGGGTAAGAAAGCTAAGTTGAAGCTATTTTAGTAAAATATCGATTAATATTGTTCAATAAAGAAGCAGATCACCAATACCGTTATTGTGATTTAAAATCTTGTCTATGGTGGGTATGAGAGCTAAGTTGAAGCTAGATACAACAAATTCAAACAACTCCATATCAAAGCCCCCCACTACTCTCTCTCTCTCTCCCTCCCGCCCTGCTGAGTGGGTGAAATCTGCGTGCCAGAACAATCAATCCTTCACAGCTTGATCTCCATTCCATTGCAAGTGCGTTTTTCCCTCACATGAATATAATTTGATCAGAATCAAAAAACCAATTTCAAACAAAGACACATTACACCCTAGAATGTAAGACTACAAACCAAACATCAGTTATATCGTTGAAAAAGGTACAAGGGGGGAAAATGAAATTATCAAAAAGTGAATATTTTACGGGCAGCAAGAAACAGTTGTGCCAATTATTAATGACCCGGATGATATAAGTCATTCTTTCAGGTTTCGTCCTTTAAAGATCCTAGAAACTGCATTACAACAAAAGTTTCCCACACAAGTACGAAACCAAATCCAGCACACTGAAACACATATCTACACAAACAGAAGAAAAACACAAATGGCATCCGCAATGCAAATGGTTAGTAGCCCATATTACAACAGACAAGACCTCAAGTTAACTAGTATATCCCTATAATCCACCAATATCACCTCCGCCAGCACCGATGTTCTTGAGATTGATAGCCACCCAAATGCACATCCTCCGTTGTTAGTTAACTCTGTCCAATCACTTCTAACATATCACAATCATACACTAGAGTACACTCTTTTCTATATTCACAAGGTCTCCACTTCCCCAATCTAGAGTACAATGTGGTGAAACCACAGAAGGTTTGTGGCTCCTGGCTCCTGCACGAGACAATCAAAAACCAAGTTTAAATAGTGGAACATTGTACCAAGTTTAAATATCAGGAGATTTGGTTGAAGCAATTCTTAAATAATACAGTTAGGCAACCCATTCATAGAGTGGTTCTACTATGGGTCATGCTCATGACATCGAGCGATTACAGTTTTTTCTGCTCCAAGCACTATTTAATCGACGAAATCAACCCTCTCCACAAAATAGATGGGGAATGCTGCCCAACTATTTGAGTGCAAGCCTCTTTTTTTGTCATATAGTGGTTCAACTCTTTTTAATAAAAATTGTCACATGTCTGGACATTAGACCCACAAATGAGAATAATCCTATTGCCAATTGAAGCGCCTACAGATTCATTTTGGTACAATTTCGACTTCCATGCCCTGGACAAATTCGGGGGTTGTGTGTAATTTGAACCTGATAAATTTGCTCATAGGGGGGTTGAGTATCATAGGTAGCTTCAAGCCAAGTAGGAATTTCATTCTTTTTTGTTCAACTCAGTGTTGACTACCCGGTAGCGCACTGAGTATGACATAAACCATATTGAATAATTCAATATTTTTGGCGATGTCCAAATGCCAGGGAATTAGTTAGTTTCTTATCCAAAGAGGGCAAAGCTCAAGTAGGGGCACATACCATTCCAGTTTCAACTTCAACCTTGAGGTGGAGATTCTGGCTCAGAACCGCAAATAGATGAAAATGACATTGTATCTTCTTTCGCTATGGCCACAAAGTTCAATGGTGCAGTAGACAGCCTTCTCATTTCCTTGAAATACCCGTTTTGGCGCCCAGAATATGAACGTGGTGTTAGAAGATCTGTATTTGGACTACCAACGGAGTTCCGGCGAGGTGTCGGAGTCATGGAACCATTTCCGTTCATATGATACCCATTTGCCTTTCTAAAGCTTTGGCATCTTCTTGGACTAGGTTTAGACCCATACATGGCTTCCTTTTCTGTAAGCAAAAGATCTTGGAGCTTCTTTTGGTCCTGAACAAAGGATAAGTAATATATCATCATACTACAGCAGGATCCAATTGCATAGTCATGAGGATCATTTAGAATCGTATAAAACCAAATAACACCGAGTTTATATTGCTGTACAAAATCTTTAAGTTATCATATATTGTTTCTCTGTCAGGAGTTAATGAAATAAGACAATGTTCAGTGAAAGGGAGGAAAGCACATATAGCTGCACACTGCGCATTCAAACATCACCTAGAAATTTTTCATTTTCATTTAGACGTGATTCAGAATGCCGTATGTGTAAAAACATAAATTGGAGTTACCCTGTATCGCTTCTTCTCCTCGTCCTTTTGATGTCTGGCTAGTTTGTAATCCTCCAGTATTGAAACCAAACGGACCTAAGAATATGCTTTGACATGGTCAATTCTAGAACAAGAACCACATGACAAACATGATCATGATCCAGAAAACTTATGCTATAGAAAACTTACCCCGTCATAAAGAAACAATTTCTTTTTCTCCTCTTCCCATGCTAGCGTCTTATTTATCAAGTTGTCAACAATCGCTGACAAGACTAGCCCGGTTAGCTCCAAAGAACAATGCCAGCTCAGGCAAAACAAAACAATATTAAGATCTCAAAATAGTCTACCTGGAATCTTATTTACAGTAATTCGAGCTCGTTCTGCACGTTTTAGGTTTATGTGAGCACCTCTTCCAGCACTGTACCGGTTGACATCCTGAAAACCATCAATAGCTCTTAGAACAGGACAAAATCTAGAAGCTCTTGCTTTAAACTCACGTTTCAACCAAAAATTAAAATAAGTTACACCTGTAAGCTAGGGTAAAAACAGATTCTGACATATTGAAAAAATATGGAAGAAATAGTAGGCAGAAAACAAATCAAGCTATCTCATGATGCTAGAACTCCATGCTTTTAAGCTATATATGATCCTTTCTGCTTACTCGATTGTACTCTTCAAGCCAATTTTCCTCATCACATGCACAAAGCCATCTTTCTATCCTGTCCATAATGTCTTTTCTACACCGAGCTTCATCTTTTGTTTTGTTTATGTGAGCTTCAATATTCTCCAGCAGTTCAGAGGGATCCACAAGACCTAAGTAACAGAAGATTTTCAACCAGCTGCTTTGAAGAAATATCTAATATTGTTAAAAGCCAGCATATTATAACTCGAAGACATCATACCAGAATCTATCAAAGCATTAGATTTATCAGGAGCAGTGCTTGGATCAGGTTCAATGTGGGTCTTATAGCATATATCCTCCAACTCTGACCTCTTTTTCATTACCAGTTCTTTCATTCTGCTCGCTTTCAGTTTATTGAGCCTCTCCACTTCTGTAGATGCCTGTCAGAAAGAAATAGTTAATTAACAATCCACTTCAGTTAAACAACAAAAAAGACCAGGCAGGATTCTCTTTCAAACCTGTTCAATAATCTCTGTTGAGAGAGCACCTGGTTCTATAATACCCAATTCTGAGGATCCAAGCCTAGAAGTAATCCTTGAAAAGTTACTCCGCTCTTCTTTTGTTGAGTCCATGAGATTCCAAAGTTCAGATAATGAAGCAACAATATCTTTCAGCTGTATTTCGGAATACAAGTGAGTCACTTCAGATAACACTAAGGTAAAACTAAACCATCACTTCAAGGGATCCACAGTACCTTCTGAAATCGAACTTTTCTTTCTGTTTTCAACCCGAGGATGGTCTGTTTTAGACCCTCCAGTGTGCTATCACTTATGTTTGTAGCTTGTTCGATGCTTGTTCCCTCCAAGCTAGGATGCACATCACCCACTGTCTTGCCAAAATCCAACCCAAGCACACCACACAAGGAATGCACTTCATTCACATACTCCAAGACTACATGGAGCCGTTCGGACTGCAAAGAGACAAATGAATCAACTAGTTAAAAATCAATCACATCATCCAGGAGAGCTGAACCTTCTACTTTCTTCAATTTAATAGCCCATAAAAACTTTCTTGTCAGAAAGCCAATTGTCCAAAGACAATACCGAAGTCCTAGGTTTTAGTGATATAGAACAATGTATTTACAAAGTCTGCTTCATTTTGCATTAAGAACAAAGCCTACAAAGGATATAGATGCAAATGTTGTAGACATAGAAAACCCATTTAAGTTTTAGTTTTGTTCAATGCCTACTATGCTAGCCGGATAAGTAACCAGTTGATTTCTTGGATGATTTCTTGAAGTGTAGAGTTAAACTAGCTTTGTACTTCCATGAGCCAAAGTGCTCACTCCTCACCACTTCATTCCAAAGAATATAATTAGCATAAATGATAAATCAATAGTTTCCTTAACTATGAAAGATAGGATCAATTGCATTCGATAGTATTTAATAATGGAACTAAGTGCATTGACTACGCGGCTAACCCACCCCTTCACTCATAAAATCACAGTATCTGTATATCATAAGGCAAGTAGTCAGTAGTAACCATTCACCAAGAAACAATCGTGACAAGCACTAACAATCATATCCAATTGTGTGCAATTAATTAAAAAAGATATAAAAAGCGCAACAATCAAGACAATATCAAGAACAGCAGAGACCAGTATACCTTCTCCTTTTGAAGAGTGCGCAGGTGTGTTTGGTATTCAGTAAGCTTTCTCAGTGACAGGTCTTGTTCTTCCACTTTTAAGGAACTCACAGCATTAATGAGATGACTGTATCCTGAAACCTCCACGGTAATTTTATCAATTTGTGCCTTAATTTCCACAAATTGCTTAATTCGTTCCTCTTTCTTTAGCTTCAAGTCTTCCACCAATGGTGTGACAAATGCAAGCTGCTCTTTCAATGATGTTGCTTTCTTCTCTATCTGGATCTGTTATTTTCACATTAAATCAGTTAACAAGTAAAACTAAAAGTTTTTAAAGAAACAAAATAAGTCAGCACAAAGAAAAAGTTATGGTTATCAAAGTAAGACCTGAAAACATATTAAAAACCATAAGCAAGACCAAACTAAAGGGGAATCTGAGCCACATCTAGAATTTTGACCCAAAACCTAAAAGGTCCACTGAGAGAGAGAGAGAGAACTGAGGTCAATAATATGCTATGATAAAGCAAGAAAATGATAATCGTTGATGAGTTTTGCAACAGTAGGCTGTGGCACTGGCACTACCTATTGATGACATAATGCTGAAATTTAAAACTCATGCCCTCCATATGAACAGTCATCTATTAAAAAACAAGATTTTGAAAACGAAGTGATTAAAGCAAAGAAACAGAGTGGGAAATAAGCTTGTTACAACTGGAAATATCAAATTAGGAAAAAACATCAAGTGCAAACAAACAAATACGGCTACATGAGGATTCGAAATTATACATGCAAAAGTTTCTTGCTCACATGATGTAAGACTAGTTCTTGCCAAAAACTGTCATAGGCACCTTATTACCTAACCATTGTTGTTAAGTCAATTACCTCAAGAATTTGCCCGTATTTGTGAGTAATGCTTTAAGATCATAGGAATGACATTACTTTATAGTGGTGATTAATTGCCAGTATTAATTAGCATTTAGCAAGTTTTCTACAGACTCATAAAGAGTGTCAGTCACTACACAGCATCATCGTAGTGGAGATTAATGGCCAGTATTAATTACCATTTAGCAACTTTTCTACAGACTCATAAAGAGTGTCAGTCTAACTTTAAGCACACCAAGTTCTGAATGAACTGTGAATATTATAGCTGGCCAATCTGACATGATTCTGTCAGATATTCTGATTAGCTTTGTTGAGCATTTTTTTTTAAAAGCCAGTTGACAGAAGCTAGATCAATATCAATAAAAGAAAACCATAGTGAAAGCAAGGATGCATTGCAAGCAAAATAAGGGGACACATGGATGAACATATTATATTTATGTATTCACAATTCTCTAAAAGGGAAAAAAATTGATAAATTGTAACATAAAATTATATCTAACTGAGAAAAAAGTAGGAACTGTTTATAGAGACAACACTTGATGAAATGTCATAAATAAAATGTAGGATAAATTACACTTTTTTGTATTCTTGGACCTCAACTCAAATCTTACTTCAGTCCTTGGGTTAAACACAGAGCACTTTCCTCGGGTTGCATTATCAACCTTAGGTCAATGATTCCATTAAATTTGAGATGAATTAAACATGTGGCAGTCATATGATAAAATTTATAACACTTGTAACCCTCAGTTTCACACAAGATTCATGGCATACCTTATTCCTTGAGACAAATTATTAAGTCACACGGCCTACATGAATGCTGAAAAAGGATTGGCATTTAAATTTTCTCAGATCTGCAGGGTTTTAAGTGCGACAATTGAATGTACAACAACCAAAGTAGAATTTCAGGTTAATGGCACAAAGTGCAAAAGGAGCATGCTGCAGAATATATTAAAAACAATACCACAAGTATGCTAAAACTGAATGATATAAAGGAAAAATATGAGTTAAAAGTAAATATGAAATATACAGGACATTTAGTACAGCCAAACTTACAATCAGTAGCACATGCATTTCCTATACGTTCAGACCATGTCCAGCCAGCAAGTATTTGTGAAACAAAAATGTGATACCATATCATTCATTCAATTAGATACAGTATTAGGTCTTCCAATAATAATGCATGAGAGAGAAGGTTTTTAACTAGAACAATTGTTAGTTGGAAGGTGGTCCGTTTCAGTATGCAGAACAGCAACTAAAACACAGTTGACAGTACACATCTAAACTGTATGTAGTGAAACAAGGCTGAGAAAATGACAGCGCCATTATATTGCTTACAGATTGAATACCTCAATAACCTCTCAAACATTATATTAGCTTTCAGATTAATGCTAAGAATAAAATCAAAGGGGTACACATTAACCCTGCATTCCTTCCTGAACATGAAGAAACATGATTGCTTTCGAATAATTTCAAAAATTATCGGGAAAAAAATAAGATGTTGCATTAAATCTGCATAAGATGATTGATTATCAATCAGAAGGTGCTTTTAACTGCATGTGCAGAATCATTTGAAATAGTTAAAAGATAGTAGTCATTGCACCCCTATAAAATAATTGAACTAACAAGCCATCACAACCAAGTTATTTTCGAATCAGGAAGCAGAAAAAATGAAGGTCAAATATAAACATGAAGTGGTTTCATTTCCTTGAGGTGCCTCTTACCGGTGAATGATGGTTAGGTTCCCCAAGAGCAGCCCTGAGGGTTGAAAGCTCCGCTTCCTTTGCCGCAACAGACTGATGGAGACGTACTTTGGCATTGGCTGCGTCATTGACCTTTCTCCAATAAACTTCTAAGCACTCTCTCTCCAGTTCCAACAACATACGATCTTTCTCCACTTCGCTCTCACCAATATCTTTCCATATTTGCTGCTCTTACAATAATAACATCAAAAGATGACAGAAATAGGATGCGCACTATCTTCTCTAACTAACAGGAAAACAACAATTTTGCTAACTAGGATAACTAAAAATAATACGCACATAAAGCTGACAACCCCCTCAAACCCTCAAAATAAGCATAACATTAAAACTACGACTCAGCAAAATTGGATAAATCCATTCAAGTTTAATGGCATTAAGCTCCATTCATCTTAAAGCCCCATGATACTGAACCCAACTCACCTGGACTTCAAAACTTGAAAATAAACACATGGATATGAACCCCCAACACCCCAGACCAAGTACAATTGTCTCTTCAAACCCCAATATGAAACAAAGATTCTAAACAGCACACAAAATCAACACTATTCACTTCTAATTCGACTCACCACCAAGCACAATTCACCTCACTTCCGAACAAAAGAAACCCCAATAATTCTACCGACAAACACCAATTTTCTTCTCAGCCGACAAAACTTTAAAAACATAAGCCACTACTTCATCCTGAAATTTTTAGCAGTTTCGGCCAGAAAAACCCAACGGACATTCGAAATACTAGAAAACTATGCACTTTGAAAATGACCATGAAAACGAGAGGAAAAAAAAAAGAGGGTTTAAAGAAAGAAGGAATTATTTAAATAGCAAACAAAAGAAAGATACATCCACTTCAATACAACTCACCACCAAGAACAGGTCATCTCACTTGGGAAAAAATAAATCACTAGTATAATTTTATCAACAAGAACCAATTCTCTTCAGGGCCGACATTAAATTCAACACACGCACCCCTACCCACACACACAAGACCACTACTATTTGAAGCAAAAGGCCATTTCCTGAACAATTTAGCCGCTTAGACCACAAATCCCCAATTGACATACAAGATTCTAGAACACTTTGTGCTTGGAAAAGAACCATGAAAACCAAAACTCAAGAAAGAAAAACAAGCAGTGTATGGAAAAAGAAAGAAAGTAACAGAGAGAGACCTGAAGTTCTCTCAGTAAAGCATTGCAACTAGTGCTCGTACGGACACTGGTAGGACTCCCCATCGCCAACATTTCTACGGATCTCCACACCTTCTCTCTCTAGCTTCTCTTTCTAGATCTATCCCTCCAAAATCTCCCAAGAAATCGGTCGACCCTTGAGACCTTTTGACCTATTAAGTTTCACTCAGGAAATAGCGAGAAGCCCAAGAAACCAAGAGAGAGGAAACACTTGATGAAGAGAGAGAAAGAGGACGTGGGTAGTGGAAATTTATGTCAAAAAAGGAGGGATTATCAACATTAACAAGCTACATTTCAATGCCTCCATTCTCTTTTAACAACAGAAGCTCAAAACCCACCAACTCACCAAACCCACAATTTGATTTTGCTTGAAAACAAAAAGCAAAAAACAAAAATGAAATAGAGAGAGAAAATACTAGCCAGACAAGAGAGAAAGAGGAAGTGGATTGTGCAAATTTAAGTCAAAATGGGACTAAACACAGTGATAACAAACATTTCAAAACTCCTTTAACTACAGAGCTCAAAACCCACCAACTCAACAACCCAAAATTTGATTTTTCTTTCCGAAAACAAAAACAACAAAAGCCCTAAAACAAATATCGGATCAGTTTTGGGAAAACATAGTAACGGATGAGAAAGAGAGAATACAGGGATTAGGTGACTACAAGCCAAGCATAAGGAGAAAAACAACAACAATGGGCCCCAACAACCGAGAGAGAGAGAGTTTTAGGGTTTGTGGGCCGGGCTAAAATGCACCAATTCGGAAGGCGAGGCTTGAGAAGGAGGCACTGAGGCTAATCTAACGGATCTGCGCACATTAGCAAGGATTTCTAGGGGGTTTTGTCTCTCTCGTAGTGTGAAATGTGAATGACGCTTGAACAACAGCTGTAAAGCACAGCGTAGCGAAGAAAACAAAAGAAAAA
>BRYF01000025.1:7971148-7996148 GCA_030159135.1 Actinidia polygama | reverse complement strand
AACTTTTTAGATACTTTGGTTTAAGAGTTTTTTTTAATCATTTATAAACTTTTTTTTATGATTTGATCAAAATTATATCTATACTTTTCCAACTTTTCTTGACAAGAGGAGTTATGAAATGTAAATTTTTTTACCGAATTTGGAAAAAAAAATCACAAAAGCCAAAAAATATCTAAAAGTGATTTTTTTTTCATCTTTAAAACCTTTTTTTTCAGATTAGATGAATATTTTAAATTTTATGAACTCTTTTTGTCAAAAGAAATAAAAAGAATATTAAATTTTGTTCTAACAGTAAAAAAAATTTTACTAAAAAAAAAAGATCTTAAAAAAAACTCAAACAAAACTTAAATCACAAATATCATTTTCATCTCTCTCTTCTAAAAAAAAGGCAAGAGTGAACAGTATAAACCCCGTGTCTAGGGAGGTACTGTAACAAAAACTCAAATGGGTGGGCAGGGAGGGGAGGAGGCTGCTAGATTTAGGTTTCAATATTTTTGCTCTTCAGTTTGTCTAATAAAAGGGCTTAGAGAGGCTAATGGAGATGCTCTAAACTAGCTATTCAATGGAAGGCTTCCACGAAACTCTATCTTAGCACTGAAGAAAGGAAAGAGCGAGAGGAAAAGCGATCAAGCTCTCTCTGTTCGCTATAGTCCCTTGGTGGATCTAAAGCCTAATCCTTGAAGTACAAAGTTCTAGTAGATAAGAAAGGAAAAGTACGTATTTGAGTACTCAACAGGAATGACATCGAGAAGGATAATAGATCCAAAGAACTAAGACCATGTTTGATTTAAATATTAAAGTTGACAGATGTAAGAGGACAAATTATATGATTGTGTCATCTGACCTTACTAGGACAGGGATCTCGGACGGGCTATCACTAGTGGGAACTCGGTCAACCCTGCGCCGGAGTTCGGTTCATGACCAATGGAACGTTGGCCTTACTAGGGCAGAGGTCTCCACTGAGATGCCATTATTCGGCGAGCTCGGAGATCCTCCGTGCCAGAGCTCAGTACAGTCACTACCAGGAATACCATTGAAGCCAAGACCTTCGTTACACCCGAGGTACCGCTGTTCAGCGAGCTCGAGACAATAATTACGCTGGAAGTTTGGACGAAGGGCAACAGCCGGCGACATTCCCAAGGGACGACAGGGGACAAAATGTGACTTGTAGGACAAACTACCTTCTGACAGCCCCTATGCCGTCGATGGGGACGCTGGAAATTGATCATGAGCTATTAGCCACGCCGTAAGGGCCTGGTTAGGTCAGCCGCCTACCCATTGACATAACGGCTGGTGCGTATAAGCACGCGTCGAGCTATAGCATGTCGAGTGACAAGACAGCTAGCGCGTCGAGCCACGCGTTGAGCTAGAACATAAAAAGGGACACTGTACCCACACACAGGTATGTGAAATGAGACCAACGAATACATCCTCTCTCTCTCTCTCTAACATTCCAGACGTCTAATTTGATCGTCGAAGAGCCATTTCCCGTAAACAGCTCCGGCGTCCGGTCTCACTATTATTGTGACTGCAGATTAGGCATCGCCGACACTCAGGACCACAGTTTGGGCTATCCAAGCAGCCGCAGGACCGCCGCGGGTGTCTATCTTCGATTTCCTCTCTTCACCTACAAACATACAACCCCACAACGGATTAGAAATTTAATTGAATTTAAGGTTGAATAACAAATCCAGTCGAACTAAGTCAAATTACCAATTCTATGAAACATCAATATGCACTTGTTTGTTTTACAATAAATATGGGGGTTGAATTAAATAATTTTTTTTATATTTTTTATGATTTCCCTCACATCATAATTTTTAACTAAATAAAAAAATCAAGTACTCCATAAAAATAAAAAATATAATTCTAAGTATCATTAACTAACAATAATAATATCATCCAAATTAAAATATCATATCACTCTCAATTGTCGTAAGTTATAAAACTAAACATTTTTACATGCCACTAGAGAAAGTAATTGTAAAATATAACATAATAGCTGAACAAGAATTCTTATTAACAAGCAAAATTAGGCACCAAACAAGTAACCTACAGGGCATAAAAGACTCTATATCCATAAATATAATATAGTAGTGTCTTAATTTAACAACATTCTATTGTTGTATTTACTTATGGATATTTTAGTAATTTTAGGGTTAATCCAAACTTCTTGAATTTGTAATAATATGGGGGTTATTACAAATTCAACAAATTTGATGGATTACAAATCTATCGGATTACATAACCAATCTCAGAGGGAGTCAATAAACACTATAGTAGTCTCATAGAATTTGTATTCCAATCCAACATTTTTATCAACATGGCCAAAATGATATGTAAAGGATTGATTTTGAAGGAGATCCAATCTGATAGATCCCACCGAAGATGAAAACTACAAATACGTGTCTCTCACAAGTGAATTTATCAACCACAGGACTCAAGACATGGCCCTAGATTACGGATTACAGGAACAAAATGTAGTTGCATGAAACAGGCATCAGGCATTATCAGAAAAGTTTTTAAAAACACTCCGTTTTTGCTAAACACTTTTAATTTGTTTTGAATGTTCGAAAAATATTTTTGTATGAAAATTAAAACAATATGGTAAAAATATTTACAAACTTTCATATTCATTATTTTTAAAAGCACAAAACACAAAAACGAAGGAAATAAAAACAATACTTACCAATTACCCAACTAGCATTGTAGCTGCCCAAATTAATTATATTTTACAATGATGACTTTTTTAAATGAAAGTTAATCTTGAATAATATTGTTAAACCATGAATTAGCAATATGGTCATTAATTTTTAAGGTATGATCTTTCCTATATGGTGGGCTATATTGATCAACATTTGGTATCCCAACATTAATATCTTCTTATCTCCAAAATATAATTGTCTATGCAATAGTGGTTGGTTTGTTGGATTAGGTCTCCAAGCATTCAATAATATAAATTAAAAAGTGGAACAACAATATTAACAACTACGTATACAATAATACAGTGTACATAATCGTTATTTATCAATATCATTACTATTATTTTAGCACAACTATAATGCAACAATGCTTAGAGAGATATAAATATAATGAGTAATGTTATACGAACTAACAAATCATACAAATTTTTCTTATACACATAAATTGTTTATATCACATCACTCTCATAGGTCCCATTTTAAGTTCGAAATCTGTGTATTACTCCCAGACACATCAGTGAGTAAGAAAAGTATGCAAATTTTGTTAGTTTGTATAGCATTTTTTTCTTGTATATAATTGATAGTAATGACTAGGGTTGGGAAAAAAATTTTGCAAGTATGGTGGAAGACAAAGACAAATATGGAAATAATATATAGATGGACCCAAACATTGTTTACAAATCTCAATATATAACCTAAACAATCATAGAAAGGATCTGCCTTGATGATTATATGACTATGAAATATTTTCTGGGTCCAACTTAGCTAGTGGTTCACTCCCTGCTTTTTCATTTTTTTTTCTTTTTCTTTATTAAAAGGTTAAAGAAAGAAGATAGAGAAAAAACTTGGGTGGATAAGAATCTTGTGTTTCAATATTTTTTTTATTTTTCTTATTTCCTAAATAATTTTAAGTAGCTAGCATCTTTTCCTACTTTTAGTCTTTAATTTTGTATTGTTTTGTAAAAATATATCTATCTATCTATCTGTTTGTCTGTCTATCTATCTATCTATCTTTCTATTTATATATACACACACATTATGATGAAATACTCCATATTTACAATGTTGTGGGTCCCACGGTCAGTGTGTTGTTGAGTCCACCATACAAGTGAGTATGAAGTAATTCATGTGATGATTTATGAGGTGTCTGTAGTAATATTATTACTATAAATAAGATTTTTGTTAAATGATTTACTGTTTTGTCAACAAATCTAAATCCAAAACAAAAAGAGTTGAAAAAAGTTATACAAAATGATCACATTAGAACTTAGTTTGCTCACGAAGAATATACAATTTTTTGTTTTATTTCAATTTTTTTTTGAAGAATATTAATGAAGATAAGAACACTACATCTTATTGCATGTGCCAATTATATATACACAAACAAATATTTTGAATAAGCATTAGTTTTTAAATATTATATAAGATTTTATTTGGATACGTGAATTTCAATTTGGGATTGAAATCTATAGATTTCAAATCTTTCATTTGAAAAAAGAGAGGCAAGAAGAGATAGATGAGGAGAGAGAGAGACAAGTGGAGAGAGAAGATGACGGTGAAGAGTTTGTCCGGGCTAACGTTGAGATATGTGGGGAGATGGAATGATTTCTCAAATAACACTTATTTTGAGGTTATTTAAATTTTTTTCATTTTGCTCCTTAAATTCAATAGGTGATTTTCGTTGATTTTAAATCTTTTGGTTTATTTGTCATCCTAACATACTCAATGAATTTGGGACAATAATTTAAAATCTCTTGATTTCAAATCTACATATCCAAATGGAGCCTTAGTTTTTTGTATATTACTATATTTTAAAATATCAAGCCTTAGTTTCTTGTATGGTACTATATTTTAAAATATCATTTTTGTTACTACCTAGTTAAATGTTTATAATTGATATAATATTATAGAAAATATAAGGCAAAAAAAAAGAGTAAAAAACAAACTAGTTTTTAGATATGAACACACTTGGTTTTTTAATTCCATTTACCAAAAAAGTGAAAAAACTTAATTTTATCAACCCTACATGGATGGAGACTAGCAGATGATTTAAATTACTATCGAATTAAAACTACATGGTTTGATATACTACAATTGAAATTATAAGGTTTAATTTGTTCTACATAATTTCTCTTTTCATATCAAAATTGGTACCTTTTTAATTTTTCTTGACGAGAAAGTTTGAAAATATAAAAATGTATTCAAAATTGAAAAAAACTCTTAATAAAGACAAATCATTTTTAGTAGACATATTAGTTTATTTTTTGTCTTTACCGGATTTTTTTCAAATTTAAGAATTTTAATATTTTTAATTCTTCTCGTAAAGAGGAATCGAAAAAATATAAAAATTTGATCAAACAATAAAAAAAATCACTAAAAGATGAAAAAATTTAAAAATCAAAACAACTAAAAAATCTATAAAACAATATAGGTCAAATTGGCCTTATAATCGAGTTGGTATAAGTTCTCTAACCCCATGTCATTAAAGTTCAATGTTGTTTTAGGCCACAATTTGTTTGATTGTGTCGGCTAATAATTCTTAATTAAGCAATCAACCCCCACAGCCCATTGCAAAGTTGGTTTATTCCCTGCTTGGGAAAGTCTACCCACACCGAAGTTTATACCGAAGTTTATACCGAATATCAAAAACGACGTCGTTTTCGATTAAAAAAAAAATAAAAAAAATAATTTTGTAGGGCTCAACACTTGCTCTCTCTCCCCACTTCAACTTTCCCTTTCCCTTTCCTCTCTCTCATCGCCACAACCCACTTCAAGGACACCTCCATTCCCATCTCCCTCATAAGCCCCCACGTCGTCGATTTCCTTCTCTTTCCTCCGAATACCAAAATCCTAGAAGTCGATTTTCTCTTGTCGAAAGCGATTTCTGGTTGTGACGAGTCCGATCTCACAGCGTTGCTCAGATCCGCGGCCAAACTTGAAAATTCGTACTTCGTCTCGGCTTTGATCGATGCCGGAGCAAATCTTAATCGATCGAGCAGACTTGATGGAGGTCCTGTGTCTAGGCTTTCGAGAGATTGCAGTGAATTTGGCTGATTTTCGCGGTCGAACAGCCCTTCACGTGGCGGCGATACGCGGGCACGTGGATTCACTTCAGCGACTCGAGTAAGCCATGGCTCAGGTCTGGTGCTGAGGTGGGTTTGGAGAGTGGTGAATCTGTGGAGAAAGTAGAGAGAGAAGGGAGAGGAGTGAGAAGAGAGAGGTGGGTTGCGGCGATGAGAGAGAGGGAAGGGAAAGTTGAAGTGGGGAGACAACATTATTTTTTTTGTTTTTTTTTAAATCAAAAACGACGTCGTTTTTTATATTCGGTAAAAACTTCGGTGGGAGTAGACTTTCCCTTAGTGCTTTGCCTAATTGTTCAATTTGCCTCCTAACCAACTAGCATGGTTCCTTTTCTTTAATAGATAAAGGTAGGTATCAGTACTTTTGCCTAAAAACTCATTTTTTTCTTGAACTAATTATTTGTGCTTATTGAACAAGTTGTTAGTGCTTATTTTCTCTTCAATATTGTTCTTGTTTCCTAATATTGCCCTCTCTCTCTCTCTCTCTCTCTCTCTCTCTCAATTATTCATGTAGACCCACTTAAGAAAAAGTCCAAACATGTGCTTGGTGAAAAGTTCCAATAATCATAGAAAAGTCGGCCATTCCATTGTCTTGTTGGTTAGGAGTTAGGACTATAATAGACCCTTGACAAGGAAATTATGAAGAATTTGAAGTTTTAGTAGATTCAGAACGACTCTGTATTAACTTCTTAGGCTCCGTTTGACACTAGTTTTTTTTAATTTTTCGGATGACTTTTTTGCTTAAAATAAACAAAAAAACCAATCAGAGTTGGCTTTTTTGCTTTTCTAATTTTGCTTATTTGCTTAGTTTTAGCTAAAGTAAAGCCAGAAAATCAAAAAAATTAAAAAAAATTGGTCTTTTTAGTAACAAGCTTAAAAAAAACTTGACTTTTAAGCATTACCAAACAGAGCCTTAATTTCACTATATAAGGTCTTGTTTGTGGTAGCTAAAAATTAGTTTTCACCCAAAATGCATTAAAACCATGTCGTATAGGGGTTATTATTTTTTAAGGCCCTAATAGAATCACTCTCATTCTAAAATGACATAGAAATTTGGTCTATTTAAATAAATGCAAAAATCAAACTCTCTACTTTGTCTTATTAATTGGTTCAATTAGGGCTTTAAAAGGGGGTATCACTATACAAAGTCGTTTTCGTACATTTTTTGTAGGAATTAGTTAATTCCGTTAGCCCCAAGTAGATGAAGATTAATGGATGATTTAGATTGTTGCCAAATTAAAATGACTTCGTATAGAAGACGAAGATTAACGGATGGGTCATTCTACTAAGACGTCGTTTCGGATCTCGTGATCCCTCTTAAATCTTGCTAATGCAGCATCGTCATGCACTAGGGTTGGGCTCAGTTAACTCTCATTCTAAAATGACATAGAAATTTGGTCTATTTAAATAAATGCAAAAATCAAACTCTCTACTTTGTCTTATTAATTGGTTCAATTAGGGCTTTAAAAGGGGGTATCACTATACAAAGTCGTTTTCGTACATTTTTTGTAGGAATTAGTTAATTCCGTTAGCCCCAAGTAGATGAAGATTAATGGATGATTTAGATTGTTGCCAAATTAAAATGACTTCGTATAGAAGACGAAGATTAACGGATGGGTCATTCTACTAAGACGTCGTTTCGGATCTCGTGATCCCTCTTAAATCTTGCTAATGCAGCATCGTCATGCACTAGGGTTGGGCTCAGTTAAGTTCCATGTTCTGAAACAAATAAAACACTGTCAGTTCGAGCTCTTAGCCTAGTTCGAGTCAACAGTAAACGTACAGGGGTAAAGCTAGTCAAAATACATGAGAGTTCCGAGCTCTACCCCACACGGTCTAGCTATACGACACTCAAGCTTTGGTTTGTTTTGGGGGACTCACTTAAGTCGTTCCTACACCTTGACGTTCTCTCAGTGCATGATTGACTTGAGGGAAAAACCCTAACCCTAATGCATCGTCGTGTTACCACTACGAGATCTAACGACACAAATGCAAGTCGGACCCATTTCGACAGTGGAAATGGACCAAGGGGCAACCCAGATCCCTCGATGTCCGAAAAGCTTAACAGATGCTCATCAATGATGGACGAATGACCATGATAGATTCAATACAGACGATTCAGCCATTTTGAAAGTAAGACAATGGGAACTAAAGATCTAAGATGACAAATGGACAACGTGATTGACTAAAATGAAATCAAAGGGCAAAGAATTCAAAAGATGTTGCGAAAAATTGTAAATGGGACTTACAACGGTTGTTCGAACACAGTCGAAGAAAAGAAACATGGTCGTCGGTGACAGAGATGTTGTCGAAGATGGCAGTGGAACAACAGTGCGACAGCGGTGGTTCGTTGATGCTTTGATTCACTCTATCAGTTTCTCTCTCTAGAATGCTCAAAATGTAAGGTGAACAATAGTTTGGTTTGGGTTCCCTATTTTTAAGGGATCTCGAACTGATTCAATTACAGGCCCAAACAGTTCCTGGGTGTGCCATTTTGAGTTTCGTGCCCTAATCGATCTCCACAACAAATCAAATGTTGACACGTGGTAGGAAAATGACAGTGAAAGAAAAACTTGCAGGCACTATCGAACTCCTGCGCCCGAAACTGAGGTTCTTTGGCAACCAACTCATATAACCTCTATAATTGTTGACCGAGCTCATGCGAGATGAGGAGCAATTGTGAGATGATAAAATATCTTACTTCACTCTTGGACAAGCTTGAATGAGTGATGACGCCGGACTGTCATTTCATAACAAGTACGGTCAATATTTTTACGCGATAGCTTGGTTGGTAAGCTTATCTTGGCAGAGTTGCCGAGCTTCAGGGTCAGAGAGTAACGTACACGACAAGTTTCCTCTACCATCTCCACGCTTAGGCTCAAACACCGATGATGCAATTTGGCTAGCCACCAACCACGTTCTAGGGGCATGATTGGATCAACCACCTACTCGTTAACATAACAGTTTGGACGTGCCGAATTGCACTATAAAATAGGACATACCCTCTTTCACAAGTTAACAATTCTGATTCACTCTCTCTCTCTCTTCTAACTTTCTCTTTAAGACCAAAGCCAAGAATCATTATCTTGCTCTCTTCTCTCTCTCTTCTTTTTCGGTCACTTGACCATCAGAAAGCCATATCCAAAATAATTCCGGGCAATCATTCTCACTGTTGCTATCTTGGAAGCTCGATCGAATAACGTCTAGCCATCGAAAAGCGCTTGTTAGCCACCATTATCGTCTACGTTCAATTTCTTCTCATCCCAACAACCCCAAAAATATTGCATATAGGCCATTGTAGAAAGCTTTTGAAAAGTGTTCTTTTCTCAGTTTCTCTTTTTCTCTTTTTGAAAAGTTAAAAGAGACGAAAAAGGAGGAGCAAAATACAGGGATGAGACATATTAGAGAATTAATCATTCAATGTTTGTATGTTAAAACTCTTCACCTCATGGTTTAAAGTTTTTGGATTCAATGGAGTTTTTACACGGTGTTAGAGCAAGACCAATTTTATCCCATATCAAGAAAAGCCCACAACCCCGATAACGAATAAAAAAGGATGATTGACCTAAAAGGAGACTATATGAGAGTGAACATAAAGGTATTAAAGAAGGAAAATTTTATATTACACTATGTGCCATAAAAATGTTACGATCAATTGTAATAAATATTATGAGGGGTGTATGTTAAAAGTAAATTGTAAAATATTATTGTGATAAATGTTACGATATTTTGTAGTAAATAAAAATTATGATTGTTTTTGTATGTTACGATCTGTTGTAGTGAATGTTACGATTGATTATGATAATGTTATACCTAAGTACAACATATACAGTGTTTTTGAGAATGTGTATAGAAGCCACTCTCATTAAAAATTATCATGCATTGATCGGGAATGGAATGAGTTATGATTTAAAATGTTAAATCTCTCAAATCTACTAATTTAAGTTTTTTTAGTTAAATAAAGAATTTCACAAAACATTGTTTATTGTGAGTGTATCAGCCCGACCAACTGTTTGATACCCCTTTCCTCTTATATTGGTAATCCAATTTTGGAAAGCCAACTTTTTAAGGAAATATAATTATTACATCTAATTTATATTAATTTTCCAGTTATACTCCTATAGTCGCTGTTTTCCACTTTTTATTTAAGTTGAAATGTTATTAAAATGAAAGGATTGGGAAAATGTACATATTTTTGTTTGTTGATTTTTGGACGTGAACATATATTTTGAGATATCCAAACATATAATAATAAATCAGTAATATGGGACGAAAAGAGTAACATTTTTCTTCTCAAAACCTTCCTACCGTTGCTAAATATTTTTTTAAGAAGAAACGAAACACTGGAATTATGTGGTGCTTGGAATGAATAAAACAGGACTTCTAGTAAATTTAAATGCAACGTCAGGACATCACTTTCGATCTTACAACAGATGCATGTGTGATTATATTCACCCATTTGATATTAAATACCTATAATATTTACATTGACTGGTAAAAGATTGTCTTATCCCTATATTTTTTATCCTTACTTTTAATGTACTTTTAACGTACACGAAAATAATAAAAATATTAAGATACAAAATACGAGACCCAATCACATATATAAATAATAGTACATTTGGATAAAGATAAAGAATTGCAAATACGTAGTGACATTGCTCTCAAGTATAAGGCAAATGGCCATTGCTTTAGGCCTCTAATTTTGAAAGGCCTATAACTTTTCTAATAGTAGTATAGGATCATAAAATTGTCACATTAGACCTCATATTATCTTCAACCGGTCCAGCAAGTATAACATTTAACACTGTCTTGCCACTGTTAAATGTTTGCAAAGTACAAATTTGTTTCTACAAATTTATGGGCCACCAGGCCACACCTCATACCACAGCAAGGACAAACGGTGGCCCATCAATTTCCTTAGGGTGCCACCTCATATCATAGGGTGACAAATCTAAACAATTATTCACACAAGAATGAAGCACCCGTCTGAAAACATAAGAATTAATCAAATTCTGCAGAATTGCGTGGAGAGAACTTGGTAGCTATTTTCGGATCTAGGGTTTGTCAAGGGAAAAAACTAAACTAAACAAAACAAAAAGGAAATGAATCTACGTGCAGCTATTCATTTTTATTGGGTACTAAAAAAAAACATTTTTTTTTGAGAAATGTTTATTTATTTCCTTTTCATTTTGTTATTCCACTAAAAGAAAAAAAAATTTAGCTTCTCTTAAGAATGAATGGGAATGTTCTTAGCCATTTCTAAATCTGATGAACTCTGATGCTTGTTGTAGAGTTACCCTATCCGTATCAGATGTGGCACCTGCTAACGGTCGCTCAATGAGCGTTGGTTAACTAGCATTATTCTTGAATATTGATGCACTTTTTACATATTTCACATACTTTCACGGTTATTTATATACCATTTACAAATATTAGAGCACATTTGGTCTAATAACCATATGTAAACGACCTCCCAATGAGTGGTGGTTAATAAACATTATTCTCATATATTAATGTACTTTTCACATATTTTATACAATTTCACAAGTTATTTATATACTGATATCAATGCATATTTTTTCTATTAACCATCTGCTAACGACCATCAAATGAGCGTTGTTCTCGGATATTATTGCACTTTTCACATATTTTACACACTTTTACGGTTATTTATTTACTATTTACAAATATCAGTGCACATTTTTATCTATAACCACCACACACACCATCCCAAGTTTTGACCATGATAATTATTCTTGCCTTAAGAAGAATCTCAAGAAAATTCATGAGAACATGATTGTACTTGTTTCTTTTACAGATCATTCATTCCCTCATGGTTGCCAAATAAAAAATTGTCCCACACCTAAAAAGTAAAATTAATCTCATTTCTTATCAGAACAATATGGTTATGGGCCATGGCCCTGTGGTGGAGCCTACATATCATAAAAAGTGCCCCAAGATACTTCCAATGTGGAGTGTAGACTTGTAAAGATGGGTTATAAAAGTGCCCTCACATGTATCAACGACAACCATTACTTGTATCACAAAACAATGTGCATGTGTGTAGACATGCTTGGCGTGTTGTATTGCTAAAGCATCAAAATCAAAATATTCTTGAAGGAAGTTTAAACGTACCCTGTGAGACGAGGCCTTCAGTTGTTCAAACTCCTTGCACTTCTAGAAGAAGAGGGATCAAACACATGCTTGAGAATGTCTCTGACAATTTCTATAATGTCCTCTTCTTTGCATGAGGTAACAAACTTCACTGCAACAACAAAGATGTTTTGGGACAACCGTCACTCTAAAGTTCTTTAAAAAATTTAATTTTATAGTAGTGTTACCTAATAACATTACAAAGTTATATAAGTTTGTCACCCTAAGGAAATTAATGTTGCATTTTATGTGTAGATTATAAATTTTGTGTTTTATATGTATATTCGCCCCTCCTAAGTTAAATTTCTGTGTTCGTCCCTGCCGGTGATCATTTTCATATTGCTTTGATTTTTGTGCAATTAGTTCCCGAAAATTTGGTGGAATTTTTTTTGATAATTCTCCAAAAAAAGAGAATGACACAAATACAGAACGGAGGTAATTCACAAAAGAAAAATGATAACCACTTTCCGTTAATGGAAAAAAGTAAATTAATTTGTGTGAAAAGTGCGCGCGCGCGCACACACACACATATATATACACACAAATATAAAAGTGCATTGAAATATGTGTAAAGTGTGTAAAAATCTGTAAAAAATATGCATTATAGGACCAGTCGCGAAATAAGTTTTTAGGGTTATCTAATTGAAAACATGAAAGGAAAACAAAACAATATCAACATGATTCAGTTATGTACTTAGTTTGCTTCTTGATAGGAAGACTCTATCATTGCTATCATTATTTTTTCACATATTTAATCGAAAATACTGATTTAGTACCATAAAAGTAGAAAGGTTCAACATCACAGCTGAACTATGTATGTACTTGTATGAGACCCACCAAGACATGTATGAGTAAGAGTTGAGATATCCTCAAGGCACACAACCTATTCTACAATAGTGGACCCTCCTTTTGTTTGTTCCATGTTAACCTTTTTTTTTTCTTTCTGGAGACCAAGGAACATGAGGGAAGACTTGCATGTGATCTCTGTACACAAAAGCCAAGCACCAAATTCAGGTATGCATGGGCCAGGGACTAAAGATTATCTCTTGTGACTAATTAACATCATCCTCAAAGCATATATGCCCCAAATTTTCAGAGTTACTAATGGGAAACCATATTTTTCTCCGATAGGTAAACATAATCAAATATCTAGAACTTGGAGAGAAAAAAATCCCTTTATTATTTCCTTGAATTTTTCCATATTTATTTTCAATCACACCCAACTTTGGCAATCTTATTAGCAAGTGTAAATTGGACTGGGAACCTTCAGCTACATAATATATAGTAATCATATATTTCCACTCACACCCATGTTTGGCCACATCTTATTAGCAAGTGTAATGGACCAAGAATATGGACACAACACGGTGTTACACGCATGATATTGGGTCAACCGAGAAATCAATAATGATATAATCCGAGACATTTTTTTATAGAACATATCGAGTAGAGTAGTCATGAAAAAAATCAGATTGATCGGACATCGATATTCATCTGAACGGGCCACTTTGTTTTGCAGTTTATTTTCAACATCATACTTTATGTCCATTTTCTAAATAGAAATGTGATTCGATGATGCAGTTGCCAATGTTCGATCAATCTGAATTTTTTCGTGTATAATCTACTCAACGAGACCTAAAGATGAACTATTTTGATTCCATTATTAGATTCACGGTGAACCCAAATCAAACAGGCAGTACCATGCTGGCCTTGCACACCTCAGACTGGGAAAGCTTCAGCTGACCTCAGAAGTGGGGATTACACAAGTCAAAGCTCCAAAGGGAGAGCTGGCGTTTGGTGAAGCCATTGATAACGTAGAAAATGATAAGAGAACGGGAAGGACCCAACCATTAAGAGGTCGGTAGAGAGAATAATAACGCAGCAACATCATTTCACTTTGAGGATTGGGACTGCCAGATTACTAAATGTAGGAAAGGTGAGTCGAAATGGGACCCTCCAATTACATCATACATGATCAATTCATCATGTCATGGTCAGCAGTGGTTCACTACTCACTAGATGCTTTTTGGATAAGGATGACCTACACAGTATATTTTGTAAATGGGCATATGATATTCCAGGAGTATTGAATAGTTACTCGAGATCGAGAGAGAGAGAGAGAGAGAGAGAGAGAGAGAGCAACAATCCTACCTATGTATCCCATCAGTTTTTTTGTAGCTCACCTATCAGACTTAGCATTCACACGTGTGGCATCCGGTGTTTATTAGTCTACTTGACTCGCAACTCATCATAAATTCATAGCCACAAATAACTTAATAAGCTGTGACCACCAGCTGGTGGAAGAGGTACAACCAAAATTTTAATTTTAAAGAGGCAAATGTACATATATTTATATCTTCTGATGGTACAAGACACTTTTGCGAAAACTCCAAAATCTGTACCATCAGAAGATATAATCAGGAGCATTATTTGAGATAGAGAGACCCTAAATGAAGCTTTATTAGTAGGTGGTCCATGATTTCAACTTTGAGAGAGAGAGAGAGAGAGAGAGAGAATCAAGCCTGAATCAAGCCTATGGATCATGGTCCACGATCCCTAATTCAATCACATCTTAAGGTGGTTCAAATTTAGCTATTAGCATAAAAACTATGGTTCTCATTCATCATTGAATATGCAATCCCTTTGCAAGCACATTTATGAATGCTAGCTACACTGGAACAAATGTGATTATGTACGAAAGGCATGCCACGTCACTTTCTCCTTTCCAACTGACTCTATTACTGAATGGCTGGCTCGTGCAAAGCAAAGCTTGAATGAAATAATACAACCAATAATCCATTCATTGTGACCCATCTTTATTTTTCTCTTTTTAACACAAAAGTGATGTGCAATATAACACCTAAAAAACACACGCGATAAAGGACTCTATATATCACACACATTCTGAAAAAAAATAAGAAAAAGTGGCTCAAATGTGTCCAACAAAAAGGGACAGGCAACCGCCAGAGGATAATTTATTTATTTAATTTTTAACAAGATATGAGGGGGAAAAGAAATTTACTGATCCTAGCAGTAAAACTCCCATCTCATTTTCTGCAATTGTGGGCCAGGACATGAGTGATGCAAATCATTAATATTTTCATCTATACAAAAAAAAAAAAGAAAAAAATCGACTATTATTAGTTATATGAATCGACTATTATTAGTTATATAATTGGATTACTTGGTTGAGAAAAAATAAAATTTATTTATAAAATCA
Source organism: Actinidia polygama (assembly GCA_030159135.1). Taxonomy (NCBI): domain Eukaryota; kingdom Viridiplantae; phylum Streptophyta; class Magnoliopsida; order Ericales; family Actinidiaceae; genus Actinidia; species Actinidia polygama. The sequence goes on along the minus strand of BRYF01000025.1, from coordinate 7,980,990 downwards.
TACATGCTTATTTTTTTAAGATAAATATAAATAAATTCTATAACTATTGATATTCGATCAATCCCTACCTTACCTTTTGCATAAATGACTACTAATATTTGATGAATCCAATCCCACCTTTTGCATAGATGATCTACTAGATGAACTGATGAACTGAACTGAACTGAGCTCAATAAGGTAAAAATTTTGGAGCACAGTGTTGGGCCCAAAATGGACCCACGGACATGAAACTAGATAGTCCAGTTCCATTTTAGCCTAACTCGTGGAGGTGACCCTTAAAACTTAAGAGCATCTCCAATTGACCCATAATACATTATTAACTATACTCATTAGATGACATGTAAAACTAACACATTATTTGTTACTTTTTGGCCTCTTGTAGAATGGTTAAAATGACATATAATTTTAACAAGTTTTAGCTTTTGTGAAAACATCTCCATTGGTATAGTTAGTGGGTGTGTTAATATGAATTAGCTCACAAACTATTTTTTTCCTCTCCATTGGTATAGCTAAGGGTGTGCTAAATCAGTCTCACCCTTCCTTGATACTAGAACCTTAGTTAAATTAAGCTAGCATCTTAATCAATACAAAATTTGTTCCACTCATTAGAATATTAATTTCCAACCATTGTTGATTTGTGTAGATGAAAATTGTCTGGGCTCACTCATTAAACTATTGTTGTTTATATTAATTAATTTGCAAATAAAAAATTAATGTAATATATAGTACGCTTGTTAACATAACCAAGGGAATGTTTTAATACCATTAACTAATTAGTGTTTTAACCTATAAAAATTGAACCCACTTTTGCATATGCGAAGGCTTAACACACAAAATAGTTAGCATAATCAATAAAGATGCTCTTAAGTCACTCACCAAGTTTAGAAATGGACTTAACAATCTAAGGGGGAGAGAGAGAGAAACGAGAGAGTTGAATCTATTTGTATTTTTTTAAAATTTTTGTTTGTTTTCACACACTTTTAGCTAGCCCATTAGAACATTCAATGACTCTATAAAGTAGTCAATATTTAGCACACAAAATTAAAATCTATTTTTGTCTCTGTGTACGCTTTTAACACACATTTTAACATATTTTTTTTGTCTAGTACATTGGAGATGCTTCCCTCCAGGGTTACTCCTGTATAACAAACTCGAGCATCAACAATGGTATGAATTCACACGTTTGACATTGAAAACAAATCCACTAAATTGGAGGTTTCTCTACTGAACCAAGCCGGTGGTTTCCTGGTACATTTTGAGACTATAGTGAAGCCTCCCTCCCAAGCCAAACCCAATCATGTCAGCCAATCCAAATACTCCACCTTACCTAGGTGTGCATTTGGGGTGCAATATTGGGGTACGCATAGCACTACTCTAACTAAAATTGCTCCATTAATAGCACCTCCAATCCAAAAAGTCTCTCAAACTCGATTTTGAAAATTTAAAATAACATTTTAAAATTAAAAAATATATTTAAAGATCTTTACTATTCATTACAAGTCCAAGCCAAATTTCCATTTTCACTTCTATAATTTTAAAAACTCAACTATTCAATATTTTTTCTTCAAAAATTTAATTTATAAATTCTTAAAATCTAACAAAATATACTTAATATTGATCTCATTTTAAAGGTTACACTCATGTCTTTCTAATAATAATTTTACAAAAAAATAAATTATAATTTAAAAATTATTCAAGTTTTTACAAAAAACATAAAATAATGAATAATTAAATAGAGATGTTCCTCCAAATTTTAAATGAGTCTCTATATTTGGAGGCTCAAAGTTGAGTCTCCATTTTGAAGCTCCAAAATGAAGGTGGATTGGAGTTAAAATCTCTATTTTTGTCTCCATTTTGGAGAACTAGAGATGGGTTAGAGTTGCTCTAACATTTTTTACTTCAATGCCTAGTAATACTATACAAAAAAAAAGGGTTGTTCAAACTAGCAAGACTCTCCCCAAGGTTTGTTCAAAACGGTTTAACCCATGCCCTTAGTTGGAATCTCTACAAGAGTGAGTTATTCCATGATTTATCAAAAAAATTAGAATGCGAGTCTTTCATATATGAGTGAATCGTATTCAATGTCAGGAGTGTGAATTTTTTCCACTGCCAATGTACAAATTTACAATTTACCGTTACATTGATTGAATAGTCGGCTAGCTATGTAACATCCACCAATGGATGCCCCCATAATTTGTGGGTAAAAAAAGTTTGTAATTAAAGATTTGTTTGCATAGTATTTTTCTTATGTGGCTTCTGTCTAACCAAAGGCCCATCTTCTGTTAAACCCATCACTGAGGAACAACTTTCCTTTTGCCCCAGACCAATGAGGAATTCCTTAGTGGGCTCGATGTTGGCCCAAGTTTGTACGTATGGCCCAGGAAATAATCGCTTTGGGTATCCATACCACTTAGATGGAAACCCAAATAACCTAAAACCCAAAGGATTACACAGTCATCAAAATATTGTGATGAGCTGTAGTCATTTTACACACGTTCTCTTCAATTTTTTTTTTTTTTATCCTTTTTAAATTATTTTTATTGTATGTATCCTACACACAATTGCAAAATCAGTGGTCCACCCAATTCCAGAGGACACGCAGGGCCTCCGGCAATACTCCATCAAAGCCACCATCACTCATTCAATTTTATGAAACGAAAGCATATCACTGCACCACCAAATCCAAGCATGCATCAACTCAATTAAACTCTTTTGGGTGTTTCAATCTAACCCTCAAAGAGTTAAAAGAGGATAATCAAGATACTTCGTAGGCGGTGGCCATGGCAATTGGCAAATCTCGCATTTGTTCACGGGGCTTCAATGGTGATTAATGGAGAAACATCTCATCCCCAAGGGAGCTTCTCTACATTGGATTTTGAATTTATATGGACAGACTCTAAATTCCTTCAGGGCCAAAAAATATATATATATAGAGAGAGAGAGAGAGAGAAGAAGATTGTAGTAGTAGATTGGATGAGTGAGTAGAAGGGATGAGAGATACCGTTGACAGGAGAGAGAAGATGAAGGATGAAGGTTTGGAAAGAGGAAGATGATGAAAAGTTGAGGAGGAAGAGGAAATGATTTTGTTTAATGTTAGCCCTCTACACTAACTAGCCACATCTAGCTAGTGCTGTAGCACATTCTAAATTGACGTGGCCAATAACTAGGCTGCTGGAGTAAGATTTTATTGAAATGGCTGGCTACTCTAGCTAAAAAGGGGGAAAAGGCTAGACTGCTGTGGATACTCTAAACCTCTCAGTAAAGAAGCAAGCATTTGTCCTATATATATATATATATATATATATATATATATATATATATATATATATATATATATATATATTTAATTACTTTATTTTTTGATTTTTTGCGTCTTTAATGGAATTTTTCAACCGTTTGTTCAAAACTTTATACTTTTCTAATTCCTCTTAACAAGAGGAGTTTGAAAATGTAAAAACTTCATTTAATTTGGGAAAAAGTTCATTATAAACAAAAATATATATTTTTACTCAACATATTACTTAGTCTTTCCAAATTTAAACAAAATTTTTATATTTTTAAACTCCTCCCGTCTAAACGGTTGATAAAAGTTCACTAAAAAAGTAATTAAAAAATCAAAGCAGTTAAAAAATCCAAAAAACAACTAGACCAAACAGATCTCGTAACAGTTTGGGAAATGGAAGGTAAACTTTCTTTAGATTTTTCCCAAAAGACCATTATATCCTTAAAGCAAAGAAATTTTTAAAAGGAGTGAAATCTATCCTTGTCCTGCTGTCCTAGGAATTGTAGCTTATGCTAGACATTAAGCTGAACTTGTGATCATATGTTTGATATGGAGAGACACCAGCAAGTTCTAAGAAAATGCTGAGCGAAGTGGAGCAGCGTGGCCATCGCGGATCCAACTATGGGCTGGGCCGAACGCCTGTTAGTTTGGGGGCGGGGTTTATAAGGGTAATTTAGGAAAACAGACTAAATACTCTTGTTAGGGTTTTCTGATTATATATATATATATACTCTTGTCTTGTAAACCCTAGTTGATAAGAAAATCAATAAGAAAGACTCTCGCTCTTGCGTCGTGGACATACCCCACTTTGGAGAACCACGTAAATCTTTGTGTTCTTTACTGTTTTCTCGTATTCTATATCGTGTATATGTGATTGACGCTAACACGCACATAAGTGCATGTCACATAGGCCAATACCAAAGAGAGACTAGACTATCACAAGGAGCTAACCTTCTTAAAGGTTTTGCTATTATAGATCAGAACAAGGTAAACTGCGACAAGTATTAGGCTGCTTGGATAGACTGTCATTTGCAAATTGCTAAATTCATATCAGGCTTGCTTAAACTTTATCAATCTCAATATCAAAGTATTTGGCTGAACCAGAGCGTGACTTAGCTCAGCTCATAACCAGCTAGATAGATAGATATGACAAAGAAAACAAATTCCCTGATCAAATATTTTATACCCTGAAATCCTGAAAAATCTTAGCTATACAAAATCCCCCAGAAGTAAACCACTTTTATGTAACGAGATTTAGTTAGTGGGTAGTTTATAAGTCTTGTCGTCCTCTATGAATCAAGCCTCACTTATCCCCATTTGGAATCAGAATAGAAGGGAATAGAACCATTGGTATCAGTGCTGCTGATTGTTCATAACTTTTTTTTTTTGAGTTTGGAATAGCCATAGAAACACTATAACAAGGCACATGAGATAAATAATTTAGCTAGGGATGTTTGAGTACAAAAGTGTTACCCCACGGAAGAACAGGAAACTCCCATCTCTGTTTAGGAACTGTAATAACATATGATGCAACCTGCAAAAGGTCCAGAACTCTTGGAAAATAAAGACATAGCAAGTGTAACATTGTTACATTTCTGTAGTAAATTAGAATTAAGGAATGCGAAAACACATGCCAGTATCGATGCAGCAAGAAATCTGGGTGAATTATAAAGAGTTGATGTCTCCTCTTTTTCGTACAGAAGATCCATGATATCCATGCATGCTTCAAAGTTTACAAGTTTCCCAACTCTTGCAACTCCCCTAAACTTGTTAAAAAGAGAAAAGACACAATTCATGACCCATTAGGAGAGCCATCGAACTGAATGCTAATCATGTGATTGCCTAATGAACAAGCAACATAATTTAAGGTGATAGGAAAGAAACTCACTTGAACTGAATGAGAAGGTCCTCGAGGAATTTAAAAGCAATATTAGACGTACCAATCTCGAAATCCAATACCTTTCAAGAAGAAAAGGAAGACAATAAAAGCATCCAAGTTGAAGCTCACAAACGCAAGCAACCACAATAGTTTTATGTGATTTACCTGCATTAAGGCCACCTCCTGCATAACATCTTCATCAACCAACACAACAATGAAAACTACAGAGATGCATAATTTGTAAACCAATCATAGAAAACTATAGTCTATAGCTTACTGCTTCCAAGAAATCACGAATCATAAAATGTTGCTCCTTGATCATCCCGTCTCCCAAAGACTTCAAACTCTTTACAGATAGGGGATGAGAGTCATGAATCTGCAAATCATTTGTGTAGTAAGAAACATTCGGAAGACAATGACAGCAATGATGAAACCCTGTGATAAACGATATATGATTACATACTTTGCTTGAGATCCATATAGAAACAAGTGCAAACAATTGAAGATTGCTCTTGGTAACTGGATGTAGAAGCCAGTTTTCCGTGTCATTGCTCTGTATGAATCTTTGCAAGTACAAGTTAATGGTCACAAAACTTGTAGAAGCAAAAAAATCAAACAAGGTTATTTTCCGGCGAGAAAAAGAACAGAGGGCTAGAAAATCAATTGAGATATTACTTGAAACAAGATTAAGCCCAAGTGTGGACAGCCACTAATTGAACATGATCTAAGTAGCACAGATACAGACTTGCGACACGATATAGACAAGCCGAAACAACGATTTTAGAAAAATGCAGGACACAACAAGCATAGGACATGTTAAAATTCAGAAGTTATATATAGGTCATATATATCAATAGTGTACCCAAGGATGTAAGCAAAGGTTGAAGAGAATAGAGAGCAAAGAAAGACATTAAAGAAAAAAGAGAGAGTGGTGTGAATAGAGAATACATAAAGGGGGATTTTAGAGAAATATAAATCTCCAAAAAGCAAATTTCAAAGATTTTGTTAAGAACTAAAAGAAGTGGCTATACAAGATATAAGGGGGCACAAATGAACTTTTAAAAGGGAAAATTGAAAAAATCTTTGATACCTTTTGGTGATAAAAGTATAATTTAAAACTTTAGGGAATGTTTGCTCCTCCTGGCCTCCGACTTATGTGGCTCTGCTCACAAAAATGTAGTCCACAATCAATTAGTGTACATATTTGGGCCTAAAAGCATTCTCCACATTTCTGAATTATCAACCTCATAGTATTCGGGTGACATGTCAGCCTCTGATACTTGAAATATATTCCTACAATCGATCAGTCTCGCTACCTCTTTAGTGGCCTACTTGTTTTAGTGGCATTATCACTTCTAATGCTAAGTTTTTAAGTTAGTTTCAAATTCTACAGGTTTATTCCCTAATACGCCCACTCCAATACCAAGAAGAATACAACTTAGTTACGCCCATTTAGTACCCATTAATGGGTGTCTGAGATGGGAAAGATTGAATATAGACCTAACATTTGGCATGATATGCACAAATTGGCTGCTCTCAAGACTTGAACTCACAACCAACTAGTGGCTCCCACTCCAAGAAGAATACAACTATTCAAACAAAACGCAAGGCGCCTTAAAACCTTTGGATTGCTTAGTTGTTCAGATCTTTCCTTGATGTAATTGAATCCTGTAATTAATACCGTGAGATTTGTATAATTTCACTTACTTAGAAATTCATTGATCCTTCAAAGGGATTACTGTGTGCCATTAAAATTGTTGATGTGCCCTCTAGCCTTAAGTTGCCCTTCCCTTGTGCAACATTTCAACGCATAAACTGAGAAGTTCTTAGAAATGCGATTGCTCTTATAGCCACTTAAATTCTGAGGCCTAAGACTTGTGCAAACTTAAAGGGCATTCAACTTATGTCATGATAATTTCACTTGTCATGCATGTGAAAACACAAGGAATGAGCCCTTTTTAGCCATGCATCTACTCACATATCAATAAAAATCAATTAGAACATTCTGAAAGATAAACAAATATTGTATGCTAGCTCGACAATAATAACTAATTGAAGATGAATGAATGATTTTATATTTTCTGGTAAGCTCCATTTGTTAAATGGGTACCACATCAACCTTTTAAAGAACTACCAAACTAAAGGGAAGAACCAAAAGTATTTCACAGTTTTGAGGGTGTTTGGTATAACTGAACTTAAGTTAGAATTGCTTAATTAAAAGAAAAAGTTGAAAAGCTTCAAAATGGAGATTCCAAGAATCCTCTCTTTTTTAGCTTTTGTAGGTTGTTTTTTGGCCGATAAGTACAAGAAAAAGTTGTGACAAACACTCGGGCACAACTTTTAAGCCAAAAAAATGCAGAAGTTGCTCCTTTTAAGGAGTGCCAAACATGCACGAAAGCTATAGCCAAGTGGCCAAATTAATAGGTGAAGTCAAGTGACAAAATAGGCCTCTTTGCTAAGAATCATCAACCATTAAATTATTAAACTACCCAGGACTTTGCTGAAGGAAATAGGCCCCAGTTAACCAGGACTTTGCTGACAGAAATACTAGTTCTTGCATTGGTTATTATTGCAACAATGCACAAGACGGCAATAACATGGCAAATAATTTTAGGTGATTACCCCATTTTTCATGCAACTAGGGTTTCCAAATATATGCAACAAATTAACAACCCTGTAGCCAACTAATGCCAATAGCAGTGATATGAATCAAACACCGGGAATGCCAAATTATCTCGCTAAAAAAAAAAAAAAAAAACATATCAATCAGCTTTATCAGATTTAGGTGTCCACATGCATATCCATTATCCAGAAATTACTGTTAATTTTACATTAAACTGTGTCCAACTATGAAATCGTTACCCTAATCATAATTACTGTAATTTGATTAAACGCTGGGAAATATTTGAAGTGAACAAGAGATTCTTACTTATAGAGAGAAGAGCAGAATCGGTCAGCAAAGAGTGACAATGCAGAGTACTTGACGATCGGTGAAACTTGAAGTTGCTGTGTATATATTTATAGACACATGTTGTTAGGGTTTGTTGTAGAATTTAGATAGAAAAGAAAACTGAATTGAAAGGATGCTTACATGAGTAGATTGGATTAGGAACTCCAACAGTCGAAGTCGGAGGCATGAAGGAAAATCACCGATCATCTCTCTCTCACAATCTGACTGCTTTCCGATATCTGCAAGAGAGAATTAGGAAAATGCTACGGTACACCCAACTTGTACCCCAAATGCACACCTAATGAGGTGGAGCATTTGGATTGGCTGGGTGTGGGGTCCACTCAGTCCTTTCAGCCAATTTAAATACTCCACCTCATCAGATATGTATTTGGGGTGCAAGTTGGGTGTACCCATAGTATTACCCGTCAAAAGGACTAGTAATTGTCGTTGCGGTCACTGCTTAAAAAAAACCACCACCACATATTAGGTGTATTTGTTAGTTTTACAATCTAAAAAATAGATAAGAGCAAATTAAAAATTGTAATGATTTAAAAAAGTTTTGCTAATTTAGGGAAAATGAGAAAGAAAGAAATATGTATTTTAATTTTTTATGATGCGAGTCTCATTAAAAAAATGATCCAATGGGTAAAAAAATATACTTAGATTTAGAAGTCTTTAGTCCATTGGATAAGAATCTAATTGGATCCCACACCTTTGAGAAGAAGGAAGTGATATTTTTTAGAGGAAAAAAATAATCTCAGGTAAAATCTCAGTCATTAAATTAACTTAAATGGATTTCAACTGTAGACAGTGGAATATAGTTTTGAAATTCAAAATGAGTGGGGATTTATAATATAGATTTTTTTGGACCTGTAGTTTTACGTATCTGTAATTTTGGTCTCTGTATTTTTAAACCACAACTTTAACAGCAGTTTGAATTTCTTGCCATATCAGTCTAATTGGAAATGGAAATTAGGTTTTTGGATGTCTTTTCACACTTGTGTGCATGTAACATCATTTGAGGGATAAAATTAATATTTTTCTTCCATTATCGCTCAATTTTCACTATAAATTATCATTAAATGAGGTCATATGTTAGTTATGTATCAAAAATCCATTACTGAAAACCTAAATTCCATTACCAATTAGACTAATTTGGCAAAAAAAATTAACTATAGGATTAAAATTGTAAGATTTGAAATATAAAGACCAAAATCATAGATAAATAAAAAAACTACAAGGACCACTTGCAATTTATCCTTTTTTTATCGGAAGTTTGAAGGGTTTGTCTGGAGGGAATTTTGACATAGGCCGTGTTTAGATAGCAAGAATTAAAGATCAAGAGAATATTATTTTCGTTAATATTATTCCCAGTAATATTGGGTAATCCTATTCAGATGTTTAGTGTCTTCAAGAATCTTATTAGAAAAAAAAAATTATATTCAAAAGTTTGGTTTAGCCATTTGAAGTATATAAATGCAATTGGTTTTTTACTTACTTTTCTAAAAACACTCTTTTAGGTCCTATTTGGAATAAATTAATTTGTTTATATTATTTTTATTTTAAATGTTATTTTTTTTAGTTTATATCGTTTACTTTTTCGGTTCGTGTTAATTAAAGGAATCATAAAAATAAAAATAATTTCTTAACAAAAAAGCAACTAAAATTAAAAAGTACTCCTAATAGATTGTAAAAGTAATTATCTGAAAAATTTATTTAGACTAATTTAG
>BRYF01000025.1:7918648-7921148 GCA_030159135.1 Actinidia polygama | reverse complement strand
CCTCGACAAACTCGTAAACTTGGCCTCATATTGTGCCACCGTCATACTCCCTTGTACCAAATTAATGAATTCCATCCTCAACGCCTCCTTAGCTGTATCCGTAAAGTACTGATCTAAGAAAGCCTTCTTAAATGGCTCCCACTTCTTTGCAACACTTTCCTCCACGGTCTTCCACCATTGGAGGGTATCCCCTTGCAATTGATAGGATGCAAACAAAACCCTCAATTCCTCCTCAGTCACTAAGATCGTGTCTAGCGCTCTTGTCACTTGCTCCAACCAATCTTCCGCAACTAGCGGATCCGGTTCGCCCTTAAACGTAGGCGGACGAAGTTGTAGAAAGGATTCCATAGCCATCGCAGCCCTAGAGTCCACCGCTCTAATAGGCACTTGCATCGTTTACACGGTATTCCTCACCACTTGCTCAATAGCGGTGAAGACACCTTGCATGAACTCTGCTCCCCCAACCACTGCCGGTGGAGCATCTCTCACATTTCCCGCACTACCTCCAGAAACACTGGCTCCTCCTCCCATCACTGACTCTTGGTGATTATCGTCATCTATCTCATCACGAACTCCACGAGCCCCGCGTGCTACTCGAGCCCCGCGTGCTCCCGTAAGTGACTTCGCACGACCTTTCGCCTGACGCGGTGGCATGTTCTACACAATGCCACACAAAAAAATATAAGATAATCATACTTATTACGATTAAATCAAAACATTGCTACCTACAACTCATAGGTGTTGAACCTAGAGCACCGTACATGTTATCTCAATCACATGTATAACACTCACGTTATTCCTTAATAACTAGACACTGAAATAATTGTGGCTTAACCACCCCACAGCTCTAAGGTATTCGAACCTAGAGCTCTGATACCATGTTGTCATGCCCCCAAAAAAAGAAACACCATAATTGGCCATATAGACAATCACAATAACACAATAAAACTAAATCAAAATAATGCGTCATAATGACGTCATTACATCAGAGTGCAAAAATAATATTACAACATTAATTACACTATTATATGCTTATCAAAATAATAACACATCCGGCATCCACATGCCTCACAATTCAGGACATCTCTCGGTACCTGAAATTCATTTTATAGTAAAGGTGAGTTACCTTGAAAAGATTTAACAATGGGTTTGACATCTCAAGCCAAAACTGTGATATCTAATCATAAGAAAAATTGATGCAATAACATATGTTTTCATCAAAATATACTTTAAATTTTAATCCATGATTTCATAAATCATCTAGTTCTCAAAATTTTATTTTTTTCTCTAGAAAAATATTAATCCAACAATTTTCTAAGCGTTTCGGCTTTTCTCAAAAACAAAATCATTTAGCACCTAACCATCAGTCAACTTCTCGGACTTTCACCGAAGGCTCATGACATACCCAAAAGTCAGTCAACTTTTCGGACTTTCACCGAAGGCTCATGACATACCCAAAAGTCAGTCAACTTCTCGGACTTTCACCGAAGGCTCAAGACTTACCCAAACGTAGCGCAGTTGCCATCTAGGACTTTTCATTCAGTCAACTTCTCGGACTTTCACCGAAGGCTCAAGACTTACCCAAACGTAGCGCAGTTGCCATCTAGGACTTTTCATTCAGTCAACTTCTCGGACTTTCACCGAAGGCTCAAGACTTACCCAAACGTATCATAAACTTTCCAAAATTATTTTCAAATTTTTAGATTTTAATATATATCAATTTACATTTACTAACAGTTTAATGTAAACAATATAATATGCATGACATTATAAATCGATAATAATATGCATTATTAAAATTATTTCGAATGCATTTGTATAAACAAATTACACATCAATAATCATAAATCAATTATCCCTTTACAATTTTTTTATTATAAATCAAGTGTTTCTATTTCAAATTTAATGCTCAAAATAATGTCTTAATAGACTTTATATAAGCCATTAACAACAAACCCAAAGTAAAACCCAAACAAACTAACCCCCTTTACCTCAATTAGATACAAGTAATCTCCAAAAAATGAAGAAGTTGTGATGGTTTTCGAATTCTTCAAATTACTCAGATCTCTGAGATTTTTGGTTGGATACAAAGCCCCCGTTGAGTAGATAATTCTCTTCAAATGATCACCACTCGAATCACTCTACTCACTCTGATCTAATACTCTAAACACAAAATCTCTTCTGTGATTTCAAAACACAGACAGAGACAGATATCTTGAAGGAGAGAGGGTCCATGTCTGGACAAGAGGGAGGGAATACGCGTTGTAATAAGGAAAGGAAAAAGAGAAAAGGAAAAGAAAAGTCATGATTATGTTGGAAATGATGTTGTCTGACATGATGATTTTGGAAATGATTTCGTCTGAGGGAATTCCAACGGGTATGAAGAGAAGTTTAACAGATAGGGAAGGGATCCAATGTGTTAGACTCTCATGCCTCATTTGGCCTACACCCAATTCAGAATTTCAACATTGGATCCGATTATTCCACTATACTAAATTAC
>BRYF01000025.1:7908648-7911148 GCA_030159135.1 Actinidia polygama | reverse complement strand
GTTGTGTCTTGGCAAACCAGGGGAAAACATGAGCCTAAGTGGGAAGGGCCTTATAGAGCTTACTTACTAATCACGATGGATGGCGAAAGGATTATTTCTTCCATTAATTCAAGGTTTTTGAAAAGGTGATACCCTTAAAAAAATGATGCTTGCTAGGTGTAGGGTTGAGAGGCTTCGCACGTGTATCTCATTTCCAACGGTCAAAAGTTTTAATTTTACTCCTTGTAACCGTCGTACTCTTTACCATCTTCAACGAAAACTTTTTAAACTGCATTCGCCATTTGAAAGCGCCGTTAGGCAAGTTTTCTTTCAGGTAACGGACGCGTTGCTTTGCTGTTATTTGTTAGGACAACATTGCCTCAACCCTCACCTATAAATACTTTTGACACTTAGGGCTTTTTGCACTTTGTGATTTCAAATTCTCTCTCTTTGAGCTTCTTTTCCTTGCTTCTTGCACTCGTTCTTCCATCTCTTCTTGCTCTCTCTCTTCGCACTTTTTCCTTCAGATTCCTTCATCAACGGCAAGAGGTGTTGGCAGTCTTCAACATCCGGTTGAGTCTAGGGCTCAGCCCCTCCACGACCCTGGGTACCCCTTAAATCCCGAGGGGCGTTGCACGCATTACATCGACGGACTAGAAGATCTCTTATGGGGGGGGGGATCAAGAACTTTCTCCCAAACTTCTGACTCCCATGAAGAATCCCTTCTTGATCCGAGCAGAAGCTGACTTAGCTCATGCTGATCCTCTCCCTCCGGGTGATATTCTGCATTTGCACATCTGAGAGAGGAGACTTCCTACATAGTTTCATCCAATACAAAAGTAGTTTTCAACCCCTCGAATCAGTGGTCAGATTGGGTTGGGGAGATTCTTGCCAATGCAGACTTTAGCAGCAATAGACTTCGTGCAATGGGTTTGTACGACGCGGTGGTGATTTCTAAGACCCTCGTCCTTAATCACTCCAACACCAACTTGGACGGTCTTGTTGGACATTGGAACCGTGCCATTCACACCTTTGTGATGCAGTGGGGGGAGTTTACTCCAACCCTAGAAGATTTGTTAGTGTTGATGAAGCTTCCTATCTGAGGTTCCCGAATATTCAATCCAACTTCACTCTCATATGACAGTCAGGCTGTTGTCGCAGCGTTGAGAAAGGCACTTTATAATTGCGGATAAGCGTGGTCTCGCTTCGACAAGGCAGGCAACATACTTACCCAGCCCCGCAGCGAATCAAATACACTTATGGGGCTTGGTTGAGATTTTTTTACAAGGATTACTCAGTCCAGTAGAGACACTCTATTGGGCGTTGAAAACAGCGGAGACATCTAATTTCATGGCTTTTTGGCATACTTCTTGTCCTTCGTCCGTCCCAGTTCTCTTGGTGATGGGATCAACAATTGGTCTTCCCTATAGTCGCACACCTTTGCCAAGGGGACACCGCACCATGGGGTTGCCATCTTCCTTGGGAACTTGTACACGTGGCTTGATTGCATTCGTCATGACAGGACTGCTCCATCAGCAGGTTTGACATAGTAAGCTAAGTGCATGCCCAGTTCCTTACAACCGTTGCCTTCGAGCGCTTCCTTTTTTGCTCGCCTACCCTAATTGCCTTTAGAGGGGTAATGTATCGCTACATCTTCGATGACGCATGCCAGATTGTGCGTGACTCGAAGGTCACCCAATGCGAGAGACGGTCGAGGTTCATTATGCCACATTCTTTGATGGAACGACAAAACCGCCTATAAGAACCCCAATCAATTTCTCAACGATCCAGAAGGGTTTGTCATGAGGCCTTACACTGTCTCTCATACCGCCTCTGTTCTAAAAATCGGCCGCCTAGGCCGCCTAGGCCCCGCCTAGGCGCTAAGCCCCCCCGGCCGCCTAGGCCCCGCCTAGGTGCTAGGCCCCCGGCTGCCCGCTTACCACCTAGTGCTTTTTAGAGACCTAATTTTTAATTTTTATGTATTTTAGAGATATAAATTGTCATTTATATCTTCCTCTTAATAGTATTCAACATTGAATTGTGAACTCAACTATTTTGATGTCATTTCTTTGTTAAAATTTGATATTTGATAATTTATTATTGTTTTTAATAAATATTAATTCTCTAAATAAATAAATAAATAAATAAATAAAAAACCGCCTAGGCCCCCGCCTAGGCGCTAGTCCCCCCTGGCCGCCCGATTACCGCCTAGCGATTTTTAGAACCTTGCATACCGCCATCCAATTCCTATCAATGTATTCTCACTCGGTATGCAATCTTCTTTCCCCTCCTATTTCGCGCGTCGACGGTGATACATTGGACTTGCTAAGCATTTTCATGACCGGACAACTTTCGGTGGTATCAGAGTACGTCATCTTATCCTCCACCTATCGCCCTGATAAAGTCCAGCGCCAATTTGGGTTTGATATAGGAATTCCCAATGCCCTAGCTCCTGCGCTGACCCTAATTGCCTCACCGCAAGTAACAAACCCCAATTGTGGAAATTTTTCTTGCCTTGAAA
>BRYF01000025.1:7898648-7903648 GCA_030159135.1 Actinidia polygama | reverse complement strand
TATTCTCATTCAAGGTTTACCTAGGTCATAGCAAAGGACTCACGAGTACTGCGATGGTTCAGTGACTCGGGACAACACTTGGTGATCCTCTGTACTTAGCCTTCAGATCACATATCTTTATCCATCCCGGTTTGGACCCATGACGCAACACTTAGGCCACAACATGATCGCGCACCAAGCCTCTGCCCCCTTAGTCCTGCTTGGGTGATTGGGCCAATTCCTCAAATTGAGTTTACATGAAGGAAGGAGATCGCTTTATCGCAAACCTCACTCTTCATTGTCATCGGGAAGGGGACCACTGTGTGGTGCTCCCACTCGATCATGGGTTGCTAAGGCGCGTGGTTTACACGGCCCCTGCAATCGGAACCTTGAACGATGGGTTTGTATTAACAAAATTCACATCGATGGGCTTGCCCTCATTTCAGGGTTTAAGACGAGTGTATCCAACGCGCTCCTGGGGTGGATCCCCCTTGGCGCTGCCTGCGTTCACTGCCACGTGTGTTTGACTCAGCTGAGTCAGCAATTAAGTGCCACTTGTCCTCTTCTGATAGGTCTACATGTCTTTTATATTTTACGCCCTCTACAAGTTGTAAACCTTAAAGGTCTGCCTAGGCAAAAGTTGGGTCAATAAAATGCTAAAAGGCCTGCTAGTTTTAAAATCCAAATGGACGGCCTAGGCAAAAGTTAAGACAAAAAAAGACACACCACAAATGGTGCAATATGGGCTAAAATGCTTAAACACCCACGGAAATCCTAGGTGGTAAATCTTAGGATTCTCCTGGCCCGCAAGAGTATAAAATACGAACGGCTAAAACAAATCAAACGAAGATAATTGATATTTTAATAGAAAGCAAATCTGTTTCTGTAAAAGTTGAGATTACAGCTCCAAAATGCAATGAGTGGCTAAACCCATTTAAAGATGCCTTTGCGTTGTCCAAAGCCTATTTTATGGCACCATGGTGCGCACCCCTTCGTTTGTGTAAAATCTGGAGTTTCATCAACACCCTTCACCCTTCACTGCATTCTCTTATTTGTAAATACATTGAAGATCTGATTCATCTGAATTAAACGACTCGTGCAAGATGCCTGTTCAGCCTACCAAAAAGAAAACTCACCCTCAAGTTTCTTGAGTGACTCCTTGGTGTGAGAAATTTTCCCTTCAAGACAAGTGATGTGCTCTCAGGATTGGCCACTGAAAATGAAGTAATGAACTGAGAGCTAGATATTTGTTTGTTGAAATGAAGCGAAGGAACCTTGACTAAGAAAGTCTGCATCTGCGTCTGCAAGGCTGAACATTTAGTGAAGGACATCACGGGAAGAATCAGCTAAACTAAGTTCAATGGGATAAAACGTGGAAATCTACAACAAAATTAATCTTTCTTAGGAGGACAATGCCAAAGGAATGAAACTCAGTCTCTAGAGTGCCACCAAAAGACGAAAAAGAAAGAAAACTCTCGTGAGCCCACGAAGATGCGCTTTTGGAAGACAAATGAGGATGAAAACTCTCAACAGCCTTTGAAGGTGAGTTCCGCGACAGAGCCTTCTCCAGAAGGCAAATGTTGAGTTCAACCTTTAGCATGCAAATTGAACCGATAATTACAACAGAAGTCTTAATGGTTAGAAAGATAAGTCGAATGAACCAAACTCAGTCCCTAAAGACAAATGAGGGTGAAAACCCTTAAGAGCCTTTGAAGACGAGCTTCTCAATTGACCCTTTGCTAGAAGACAAATTGTAATTCTTTCACTTTTGTTTTATTTAAGGTCACCCAAATTGTTTAACAAAAGTTTGCATCTGGAGACAAAAGTATTAGGAACCATAATTCAATCCCTCAAAAGCCTCCATGGGACAAATGAGGATGAAAACCCTCAGAGAGCCTTTGTTTGAATAATTAAACAAGACACCAAAAATTGATGGCAAGCTTGTCGGTTGACTTTTACATTTTTAAGGTCACCGAAATTGTTTGACAAAAGCCCCAACTTGAAGATAAGAGCTTTCTGTAGAAGAAATGTGTTGAAATTGCTTGACAATAGTCTCTATTTAGAGAAAAAATTATAACCACTTCTAAACCTTTGTTAGAAGAAAAATAAATTAAAAATATTCTGAAAATAACTCATCAATTGTGTCACCTACTAGGTGCAGCAGTGTGATTTTATCTTGCCAGATCCTTTTGGGTGTGACTTTTGCGCGGGGTTGTGGGGGAGTATATCTTACGGTAACGTGTACCTATTTTTATATACTTCTCTAACTATTTCAAACTACAGTTTCCAAGCAACAAGCAATTTTGCAAGAAATCAACGGCAAGGTTGTAACATGTTAAAATCACTATTTTTTCATGTCAGATTCTTTACAGCGTAATGTTATTTTTTATACATCACAAGGTCCACAGCGTGTGTGTTTTATCGACTTTAGTTTGGATAAATAAGTTCTGAACTTCTGTTGGTATGGTTTTGATGTATAGAAGTGAATTCTGTAAATGTCTTTGTAAATAACTTTATCGAACGGTGTCACAAGCCATATTATTCTCTTCAAAATAATGTTTTGGTACCAATGCTTGAAAAATCTTGGGGGGTTCTAGCAATTCAGTACCTTCTTATCTTCTATGAATGACTTATCACATGAAGCCACACATCATATAAACTGTGTTCTTGAAATTTTCTGTTGCCACTTGTGATGATTATTTTTTTTCTTTCAAGTTTGTAAGTTGTGGAAATTCTTATACTAGTATGTATATAATTACTTTCTATCATCTTGATGATACTTGAATTTATGTTTCAGAATTCCATTTTGAGATGTTTTTATGATACTAGCTATTTTTTT
This sequence comes from Actinidia polygama, assembly GCA_030159135.1. Classification (NCBI taxonomy): domain Eukaryota; kingdom Viridiplantae; phylum Streptophyta; class Magnoliopsida; order Ericales; family Actinidiaceae; genus Actinidia; species Actinidia polygama. The sequence goes on along the minus strand of BRYF01000025.1, from coordinate 7,900,830 downwards.
CTAGATGGAAAAGGATTTATAAAGTTTAAGAATCAAATTATATTTTGACTTCATGATCATAATTCTAAGTGTTTTTGTATCAGTAACTAACTGGACACTTCTTAAGAGGTTATACAGTTGATAGTGGTCATCAATTGAACAGTCATCTTAGATTATAAAAATTATGTAATTAGATGTAACAATCTTCTGTTCTGTTTTTGTTCCTTCCCTTTTTCACGAGTTTGGAAGTTGACTGATCTAAATTCTCAATGCTTGGCATTATTGCTTGCATCCAAGTGACAACATGTTTTGCACAATTGCATCTCTTATTGCAGAATTGCTGAAGATTTTGATCCTAAATCTACTTCAGAACTGTTTGTTGAGAGTGGTGATGAGAACTCCCTTGATAACTTAATTCCGAACTCTGAAAGTGATTACTTAGAGTTTGCTAATCTCATTTCTCAAAAGCTTGCCGTATGAGGTATCTTTGTATCTATGTTTGATTTCTTATTCAACAACAAATGCTGGTCAAATTCCTGACTCTTTTGTGTTTATTTCTCACTGTGGAGACGCTATTATTACATTGAATTGCTGAAGGACATCACGAGGTTATCTTGTCTATGATGGTTCTGAAAGCAGCAGATGCAAAAGAAATTACTTCCTCTGTCCCAACGGTTCTAAATGAGAAACTCAAAGCAGAGAAAGAAGCTGGTGGTCATAAACGAAAAACCGGTATGCTTCTTTCTAACATGCCTTTTCTTGCCATTTGCATGTCTACATATACTTTTGTATATGCCTTTATATAGTAAAGACTCGGGCACTTGTTTAAATCTATGATCTGTTTTTTCCCCCTCTAATTGCTAATTATTGCAATCACCTCTGCCAATGACTTTGGGCTCCAAAGAGAAGAAGTGTCATGTAGATTGGCCAGAGCACGGTTTTAAATCTTAGATGTACTAATGACCTTTTTAATCATCGTAAATATAGATAGACCAGGACGTACTAGCCTCGTCTGGAACAAAAAACTGATAGTCAAAGAGAAGCACCTGATTGCTAGATGAACTTTCGGAAAAAAATTCTTGGGTTTTGCTGCAAAAGGCTCAATGGACCGTTTTTGTGACAAGCAAGATCTACTTGATTTTTCTGGTATAGTGATGTGGTAAATGGACTGACACTCTCTTGTCACTCAAGATATTACGGTTTTATATGCCTGTGCAATTTAAGCTAGATGATTCAGTTCTGTTGAATCTGTCATTATGATTAGAATGTGTTGCCATAGGTTGGTTTCAACTGAGTTCTAATCCCTCCCTATGATTTCGTTTAATAAAATCTTCTACCTGAGCTTGCATTTAGGTAGTCTATTTTTGTCAGCACATTAAGTGAAGCCGATTATCCGATGGTTATACCGGCCTTCAATCACTAGACAAAATCTGTGTTTTCTTGAGATGTGCTGCATTGAATTTGGCACAACCTTATGAAGCTGTCCATTCTTGACTAACTTGCAAACTCAAATTTCATTTTGGGGAAACTCTAGTGTCTAGGCAGCACGATTGGCTTTGTCTAAGCAGGTTTCACACTTTGAAGGTTGGGTGCTTCACTAGAGGTAAACTTGCATGAACATTAGCACACAAGATACTGTTATTGTTTAAGGCTTTTCTAATATGAATGCTTACTAAGCATAGAGGTAATCATGAGGAAGATTTCAGTACCGGTTCGTGTACTTACGTTGGGTTTGTTTTTTGTTAAATAACCAAAACAAACAACATCTTGTTATGTGAACTTTCTTAAAATAGGTTATGTAAAGCTAAAAAATGTTAGCTTATAAGTGAAAAACAAAAAATCAAAAAGCTCAACTACAACGTAGCAATAAGCTATAAAAGTTGGCTTATAAGGACCCCCCCCCCCCCCCCCCCCCCCCCCCCCCCCCCCCCCCCCCCCCCCCCCCCCCCCCCCCCCCCCCCCCCCCCCCCCCCCCCCCCCCCCTGAATTTTAGCATGTCAACTATGATCTCATGTCAGTTTTGTTGACTAGGACTTCAAGATTGAATGAACCTGGCTAAAGTTTTGAGTTGGTCCACTGACAATGCAGATTAGGTTATAACCCTTTGCCTTCCCTACATACTACAGTGATGTACTTCACAATTAGAACCTCACAGCTTTATTTCTGTGTTAGAAGCATTAGTACAATTAGAATATTGATGACT
>BRYF01000025.1:7818648-7826148 GCA_030159135.1 Actinidia polygama | reverse complement strand
GAAACTACATATGCCTTAGCATATGGGACTGGGGCCATTATACCTCTCGAGATGGCCTATCAACTATCTAAACCAAAGCATTTGAAGAGAAAAATAATGAACAAGTGTTGGTGAAGGACCTTGATCTTTATGAATAGAGAAAAGAGGTTGTACTAGTGCAGTTGGCAGCCTACCAACAACAACATGCTAAGGGTTACAATTGATGTGGGGTAAAACATCCGCCTACTAATATTTTAAGTCAGGCACACCGCTTGGAGTATTACATCGCCATAACACCAATATAGTCTTCGTCGCCCATCGCATCATCGCCAATCGATCACTTCGCTGATATATGTATGAGCCTTTCTCCAGCTTGCCAATAGGCGAGGTCTTCCACATCGCCAAACTGGAGACCAACTCCATGAGGACTCCACCTCCATAAGGAGTTTGCCACGGCGAGACTCCTTCTCCATCACTCCTTTGCCTAGTTAGAGCCTGCCTCCATGAGGATTCCACCTCTACAAGAAAACTATATCCATCACGACTCCTATAATTGTGGATTGCTCTCCACATGGTAATCTCCAATTATCACTCCAGTATCTCAGGGATATACTTCCCAAACATATCTATCTGAATATCTTGTTTAAATATCCTCACACGGATTTCCAATCTCCAACTATATAAAGGCCGCTCCCCCATTACGAAAAGGTACGCTCAATAGTTTATGCTTAACCCTCACATATTTTGTAGAGCTTTGATATTATATTTCATTTAACTTATATTCCCTTTGATTTGATCTCCACGTCGGAAGGATTTTGAGTGGCCTCATCCCGGCCGATCACGTTTGTTTAATTCTACGTAGGTCACCCGAGTTGTTGCCAAGGTAAAAGGAGCAATTATAATTGTTGGTTGCTCGCCCAGTTTTCTCCTACAACAGTTTGGCGCCATCTATAGTAACGACAATTCTTAGCTTTCAATGTACCTACGCAACCGTTTGATACCTAGCTCCAAATCTACAGAGTTCATCTAATGGCCAATGCCAGCCAAGCTCCAGATCTAGAGGGACTCCACCGTGAGATACATGGTATGGCCGAGCAAATGTGAATCATGAATGAGAATAACGACCGCTTGATACAACATCTCGTCACAGCCAATCCACCACCTCCAGCTGCACCTCCCATTCTAAATATCCAACGGTCTCATCGATCGAGCGACAACAATTCCCAAAACAACCATTGTATTGGCCAAGCACGGAATAAGCGACATCAATCACCAAGTCCTCGTCCCCGACCTGAAAAAAGTTCCTCTTTGTCAGAATCCTAATCATCCAGCCGAACCCTTGAAGTGAGGGCAAGGAGATTAGGTGAAAAGGAAGGTCACGTCGCCGAGATGACTAGGTGCCCAAGCGCTGAGACAATTCCACCTCCAAAAAGATCAGAGATCTAGACGCCTGCCTTGACGCCATCAATACTGGGGCAAGCGCTCCAGTAACCGTGGACAATTTGATCAAGCAAACTGAGCTATCGTTCACAAAGAGGGTGATGAGAGCTAAGGTTTGCTCCAAGTTCAAGCTACCTACTTAGCTGGGGATCTACGAAGGGAAGACTGATCCTATGAACCATCTGGATTCATACAAGAGCTTGATGTTGCTCTAGGGATATTCGAACGAAGTGATGTGCAAGGCTTTTTCTGTCACTCTGAAGGGATCAGCGAGGTCATAGTTCAGAAAGTTGTCTCTTGGAACCATTGACTCATTTGGCGACCTGAGCAGACTCTTCGTCGCCAATTTCATGAGCTGCCAAGTTAGGCAAAAGAATGCCTCCTATCTATTCAATGTTCAACAAAAGGAGACTGAGAGCTTGAAAGACTACATCAAGAGATTCAACCAAGCTGTCTTAGAGGTGGAATACCTTAGTGATAAGATCGTAATTATGGCCATGATGGAAGGACTTCGCCCAGGCCTACTATTTGACTCCCTTTCCAAAAACGTCCCTATAACATTGCCTGCACTCTAGATCAAGGATGACAAATACATTACAGCAGAAGAGTTAGCTGAGTCCAAATGAAGGAGGGGAGGAAAGAATGAGCATAAAAGGAAGGATTCACCTCGCCATCTGATGAGATCGACTCATTAAGCTCGAATTTCCTGGGATGATGTCCACATCCTCCAGAGTTTTCACCTCGCCCATGATTCTCACCTCATTCATGGTTCTCACCTCATCCATGGAGCTCACCTCGCCCATGGTGGTCACCTCGCCTCAACTTATCATCATGTGATGAAGGATGCCTAAGCAACGATAGGTCGCCAAAGTCTTTATTTCGCCAAATCTCTATGTATTTATAATTTTGATCGACAAACTCGTTTGAGATAAGTAATAAAGTTTCTCCATTTTATTTTTATCGCCATTATTTGCCGTTTATATCACCAAGTGTAGGTTTTATTTTGCCATTATCAAGAACGCCCATTCATTATGATATGATAAGGCGTCTTGATCACCATTGCGGATGTCGCCAATATCAAGCGCCCATTCATTGCAAAACAATAAGGTGTCTTGATCGCCATTGCGAATGTCGCCAATATCAAGCGCCCATTCGTTACAAAATGATAAGGCGTCTTGATTGCCATTGCGGATGTTGCCAACATTAAGAACGCCCATTCATTACGATATGATAAGGCGCCTTGATCGCCATCATGAATTTCACCATTATGAAGAATGTCCATTCATTTCAACATGATAAGGCATTTTGATTGCCAGTATAGTTGTCGTCAATATCAAGAATGCGCATTCATTACAACATGATAAGGCATCTTGATCGCCAATCATCAATTTTGCCAAAATGGATTATCGCCGATTTTGCCATTTCACAAATTTTAACTTGTTGACTTCACCAAAAACAAGATCGTTATTTCGCTAGTTTGATTATTAACATCGCCTACCTAAGTTTTATTCTCCAAGAAGATGCAAAAATGATTGAGAGTTACATCCTCCAATTATTCAGCTAATGCAACTTGCTCGCTAAAGGTATCTCGCCTGATTATTCTGGTCATCGTGGTTAACTAAGGCATCTTACTCGCCAAAGGAAAGGATCACTCCATCATGCGTCAACCTATGAGGACATGACGTTATTGCTTAAGTCATCAAAAAACACGACTTGATTTATTACTCGATGATACAAAGTGTTTCACCTCGGTATCTCGAGTAGTGGGGCTACTGATGTGGGGTAGAACATCCGCCTACTGATATTCTAAGTCAGGCACACTGCTTGGAGTATCTAGGGATGGCAACGGGGCGGGTTCGGCCTCTCCCACCCCCGCCCCGATTAAGAAAATTCTCCCTCACCCCCGTCCCAAACCCGTGACGGGTTGGGAATTTTTCCCCCACCCCCACCCCCGCTCCGCCCTGCCCCGATTATTTTTTTTTTAATTATATATATATATATTTTATATATAATTATTGATATATATATATATAATAAGGATATTATGGTATATTTCTAAAAAATTAGGGATAATTTTGACTTTTTATATGCTAATCGGGGTAAACGGAGCGGGTTCGGGGGGGCGGGGTAAAACCCGAATCCGCCCCGATTATTAATCGGGTTATAATTTTTTTCCCATACCAGCCCTGCCCCGCCCCACCCCCGTTTATTGAGACCCCAAACCCGTCCCATTAGGGGCGGGGCGGGGCCCGTCGGGTTCGGGTCAAATTGCCATCCCTAGGAGTATCACATCGCCATAACACCAATATAGTCTTGGTCGCCCATTGCATCATCGCCAATCGATCACTTCGTTGATATATGTATGAGCATTTCTCCAGCTCGCCAATAGGCGAGGTCTTCCACATCGTTAGACTAGAGACCAACTCCATGAGGACTCCACCTCCATAAGGAGTCTGCCACCGCGAGACTCCTTCTCCATCACTCCTCTGCCTGGTCAGAACCTGCCACCATGAGGATTCCACCTTTACAAGAAAACTATCTCCATCAGACTCCTACTTCATCACGACTTCTATAACTACGGATTGCTCTCCACATGGTAATCTCTTATTATCACTCCAGTATCTCATGGATATATATTTCCCAAACATAGCTATCCGAATATCTCGCCTAAATATCCTCACGCGGATCTCCAATCTCCCACTATATAAAGGCCGCTCCTCCATTACGAAAAGGTACGCGCAATAGTTTATGCTTAACCCTCACATATTTTTGTAGAGCTCTGCTATTATATTTCGTTTAACTTATATTCGCCTTGGTTTGATCTCCACGTCAGAGGGATTTTGAGCGGCCTCACCCCGGCCGATCACATTTGTTTAATTCTGGGCAGGTCGCTTGAGTTGTTGCCTAGGTCCAGTGCCGAGGTGAAAGGAGCAATTCTGACTGTTGGTTGCTCACCAAGTTTTCCACCACCACCACAATTATAGGGTCCACCCTTGCGAGTTCTTGCCTTTGGGAGTTGGTTCTCACGAAAGTGATGGGGAACACTAAGGCCCTGGAGAAGGGAAGCTAGGCCTTAACTGGGAAGGGCCTTCCAAGGTCATATCTGAAGCAGGCCCTGGACCCTACCACTTGGAAGGCAAGAAAGTACCAAGGCCATGGAAATCCGTCAACCTTAAATTTTTTATCAGTAGTTAGCCTTAGTTAGCCTTGGTAGGTAGAAGTTCCTTTATGCAATCGTAGTTTTGCCTTAGTAGCAATAAAGTTGATCTTCATTTTTCTATCTTCAATTGTATAGCTTATTTGGATTGATGCTATCGTTCGCTCATTTTGATAATGGTCATGCTAATTTGCTTGCCCTTTTGACCCATACGAATCTAGGTTGGAATTAGGTGGAAAGCGAGTTGGATTGGCTCGCCCGGCCATTTGTATTCGTTTAGTATTTTTTTTCTTTTATTAATTGAAGTCAAGAAAGGACCCAGGCCCTTTTGTCTTTTCCTTGAATTAGAGTCAATAGGAATTTTTCGTTGTATCAAAAAAAAAAAATAGTCATTAGGCGCGCATTTTTTAAAAAACAACCACAAAGTATTATATCTAAAGTTCTATAATCATGCATTCATTTTTGGTAAGCTCAATTTTCATTAGAAAAACAACAACAACAACAAAAGATGACTACTTATTCCTAAAGTGTTGCATATTTTTTTAAGTAAAACGGAAATGTGAGAAAAATAAAATGAAGATGAAGATTTTCTTTTCTCTTTTTTGATTGGCATAGGAAAATAAGGAGATGACTGCTCATTCCTATTTAAGAAGAGCAAACTATTTGTTAGTCACTAAGTATACAATCTTTTCTCTCATTTACTCAACCACAAGGTTGTTGAGCACTTGAGTTATATTTGGATGTAATCTCAGTATCAATGCGATGTGGTAATGGAAATTGATCTTGAAAGACGTAGGTGAACGAAAAATTGGTAGGTGAATTCAAGACGGTTCTATAATTCTATTGCATGCAGGTTACATATTGACAGTTAGTGTACCAATATTAGACTATTTTTTTCATAAAAAATGAGAATTCCCAATTAAGTTTTACTGACTGTTAATTACAAGAGAGGTGATATGAGTTCACCAGACTTCCTTCTGAACATGAGAAATGTAGGTTGAGTCCTCTAGCTGTAGGATGGGTAAAGCTCAAGCTGATGCGGCTTTGGGTCACAAAGGCATGCGGACGTGGTTGTCGAGACTCGGATGGGTCTTGTTTAGCTGTTCAGGCTCAAATTCAAGCTTCTATACTGATAATGGAATGTTGAGTCTGCTAGGGATGTTGTGCTATAAATTAGTTATATTTTGGGGTGATCCAAGCAGTCGTTCATATGATGTTAGGAACAATACCACTCAAAACGGAACTGCGATCCATCACAAGTAAAGCAATAAAGATGATCATGGCCATGTTTAAATGTCTCACCTCAAGATTGAAATTCTTACTTACTTCAAGGGTACGCCTCTGCCACTTTAGTTTTATTTAATCCTATACCTATTGGGTAAATTTTGTGTTTCTATTTTCTCTGCTGACAATTTGATGTGGAACAATTTAGAGATTGAATGCACAGGAACTTCAAGACTGCCCCATTAGCACAAAAGCTTTTTCATTCTTGAGGGAATAGAATGTTCCTCTACACCAGAATCCAAAGCTCATGGCCCATTCATGAGATAGTCTTCTTCCAGTCTTTTGCTTATGTTTAATGGACTTATTTTTTTCATGTAGAGATTTGGCAAGAAAAGTTTATATGTACAGTTTCCTCTAATGCTTTAGGTGGATGGATGAAATTACGGCTAAGGGAAGAAAATTAGACATATCAAACTGAAATTTGTTTTCTAGTGAGTGTTGATTTCTGGACTGACCAAAATAACTCAGACGTTTATTCTGTCATATGGCAATAATAAGAACAGGTTCATGTGTAATAGAGAATGGGAAAAAAAACACACGTTATAAAGTTGCTGTGACAGTATTTGAATGTTTCCGTATGCAGTATGATTTCCCAGTATTTGGTATTTGTTCCCATTCCAAGTTGAAGTATTTATGCTTGTGACATGAAGGCTCCGGCAGTTGCTGAAGCTGAAGTATTTATCCTTGTCGTCAATTTTCATGATGGCAACTCATTATTATTATTATTATTATTATTTAGGCTACGCTCGACTTTCCTGTTGATGTATATAACTATTGTATATACCCTAGGGATAGTTTAGTCATTTTATCCTAACCTAGTTTGTCTATATAAACCCTTATTCTTCTTTCTTTGTAACCTAAGTCATTCTAATATATATTCAAGACCTTTTTCTTCTCTCTTTCTCTCTCTCTACTCTCAACATAGATATATATATATATATATATATATACACACACACACATATATATACGTATATATATATATATACAGATTCTCATTATTCTAACATGGTATCAGAGCCATGATTTCTAACTATGTTCTTCGATTTTCGATTTTCGTTCTTTTCTACCTCTGATTCTTGCGTTTTTTGTAACCTGTCCTATTTCTGTTGAACGAAAATATGTTCCGATTGGATATTTGAACACACCATTGTGTTCCTCGTGAAGTTCTGAACACAGAGAAGTCAAGAACACTGTCGTAAGAGCCCGCAAGCGCTTCCACGCGCCACCTGCGTAATCCGCGAGTCAGATCTACGCTCAGAACTCCCACACGCGCCCACGCGCCCGCACAAGCCTGCACATGCTCTCGCACGCGCCATCAGCCTGACGTCAGCCCTAGCATCTGTGACGTCAGCCCTGGTCTCTTTGCCACATCAGCCCTAGCTGCCACGTCAACCCTGATTCTCTGCCACGTCTTCCTGCCACGTCAACTGCCACGCCAGCTTGCCTGTCTGAACGTCATCTGTCCTTGGGTAAATTGCAGTTACTGCCCCCTGATATTTCTGATTTCTTTAAATTGGGCCCAAAAGTTTTTGATTTGACAGTTTCGCCTCCAAAATTTGCCACTTTTCAGCTTTTGGCTTCCAAGTTCATCTCCTTGAGTAGTTTGGGCCTTCTAATTTCGTTTTTTGCACTCAATT
>BRYF01000025.1:7808648-7813648 GCA_030159135.1 Actinidia polygama | reverse complement strand
CGCTCCCACCCCCGTCCCGATTAAGAAAATCCTTCTCCACCCCCGTTCCAAACCGTGACGGATTGAGAATTTCTCCCCCACCCCCTCCCCGCCCCGCCCCGATTAATTTTTTTTTAATTATATATATATTTTATATATAATTATTGATATATATATATATATATAATAATGATATTATGGTATATTTCTAAAAAAATAGGAATAATTTTGATTTTTTATATGCTAATCGGGGTAAACGGGGGGCGGGTTCGGGGTGGCGAGGTAAAACCTGAACCCGCCCCGATTATTAATCGGGTTATGATTTTTTTTCCATACCCGCCCCACCCCCGTTTATTGAGACCCCAAACCCATCCCATTAAGGGCGGGGTGGGGCGAGGCGGGGCCCGTCGGGTTCGGGTCAAATTGCCATCCCTATATTTAAGTCATTAAAAATCCTTCGATATCTTGGGAATGAAAAACTTAGGCGGGTTCCTTTCTTGCCAAGAATTTGCGAAAGGTTGTTTTATTGATTAAAAATACGTTGATACCTTGTGAATAATATAAAAAAACAAAACAACTCATGGTGGTTCTTTCGCAACTAAAAGTCCTGTGAATAATAAAACTGCTATGAAATACATAGGAAGTTTGCTTGTTGACATGGGTTACAATAGATAGAGAATCTGTCACGCCCCGCAACCCGGCCTATGCGGATTGAAGGCGCGTGATGGCCGACGGCTGACCCGCCAAGGCCAACTTACCATTTCTTCCGGTTGATCACCTGTGCATATGCATTTATAATGCTAATAATTTTTCTTTTCGCGGAAACGTCATAGTATCTTAAAATAACAAAGTGTATGTGTCACCATACAGTATACAGAGCTGTGTCTAAATATTCAGCCTTTACATACATCCATAAGTCCAACATTTAATTTTACATACATCATATGGCCAATAATTACATGGCATAAATTCTAATCCGTCATCATAAGTACGAAGGGCCTCTTGACCACAAAACTAAGTATACTTGCTATCTTCTTCTTAGGGCTCTTCGGCTTGACTTCTTGGAAAAATGGATTTTTGAAAACGTAAGCTAAAGCTTAGTGAATAACAACAGATGCATGAACGTAAAATACCATGGATCATTTTCATATCATACATAGCATAGCATAGCGTAAGCAATGTGAGCATCACATAACATTTCTTGAATATTTAACTTTCATAAACATGACATCACATGCTTTCATAAACATGCATAGCATATCATAAAACGTAACAACCCGGCATGACATGATGACCATATAGGTCGGGTGGCTCTTTTGGCCGAGATATCCCTTTTTGTAGATAGCTTTATTTCACGTCCTCTCATCTACCCTTTAGGACTGACTGACTTTGTTTAATTCCCGTCAGTGAGGACCCCGAGTGTCACATGCATATAATTTGAACATACTTGTTTTCGTATAAACCGAGCATCCATGGGTTTTCATACATAGCATAAACATTTGCATACTTTTGCAAAACATGGCATTTACATTGCAAATACATTTGATGCATTGAAAGCATGGAAAACATTTGTACATACATAATATACTTTGAAAACGTTTTGAAAATACATAATTTTGTTCATAGCATCGTGTTACTCACCTGGAACTCCTTGGCTAGGTGTTAGACTTTGCGTTCCTACACATATAAGGGGCAATACGTCATTACTATGTTCAATAAGGCTAGCGTTTCAATCAAATTGATAAAATTCCTCGACTTGACTTACTTGCCTTCATTCTAGGTCTAACTATCTTGAACATGTGTCCTTAGTTCTCAAAAGGTAGTTAAAGGGTTTAACATGCTATGGTTGAATTTACTAAGTCTTAAGGGAAAAGACCAATTCTGCCTAAAAATGGTCTGGGCGTTCGAACGCTAAAAAGTGTTCTACCAGTGGCGTTCGAACGCTGGGCCGTTTGAACTCTCTCCTGGGCGTTCGAACGCTAGACCGTTCGAACGCTGTTCTTGGGCGTTCGAACGCTCCCTGCTTTCAGTGATATGAACAGTGATTGGTTCTTGAAAAGTTTTATTAAATTCAATCCAAACTTTTCCATTTCTTTCCTAGAGTCCCAAGGCATGGAGATTCACTCTTAAAGACTATAATATCAAAACATGGGGGTAAACTAACCATTCAATCCTAAGGGATCTAGGATTTAAATTTTCTAAAACCCTAAGTTATACATATATATATATATATATATATATATTCATGGATTGTGAGTTTATACCTTTCAAATTGGCTTCTTGTAGCTTCTTTGAGCTTTACTATGGCTTCTATTTGCCTTGATCCTTTTCCTTCTTCCTTTTTTTTTTCCTTCTTTCTCTTCTCTTCCTTTCCTCTCTTTTCTCTCTCTCTCTCTACCCGTGAATGGGTGTGTGTGTGTGTGTTGGAAGTGAGGGAAGTAAAGAGTAAGTGTGTATATATGAGTGGCTGTGAAGGGATGAGTTAGGAATGATCCCATGTGGTTTCCCCCTTTTAATTTCGTGTTCCCTTTTTCTATTTTCCTGTTTTTACGGTGGGCGTTCGAACGCTCCTTTTTGGCGTTCGAACGTTTAGAAGGATTCTGGGCTATGGCGTTCGAACCCTCTTGCTTACAGTTTGAAACATGCGAGACTTGAAATTAGGGTTTTTGGCCTTAACGTTCGAACGCTCCAAATGTGCTGTCAATGGGCGTTCAAACGCCTAGGCAAAATGCTCGACCGTTCGAACGCTCATCCTGGCGTTCGAACGCTAAGAAGGATCCTGGGCAGAATTTATAAGTTTAGGACTTTTGAATATTGGCTAACCTAAATTGGTTCTTTTGGACCCTTAAACTTATATTACTCCCTCTAATTATTATACACGTCATAATATACGTAATTAATGGAATTTACGGATGCGGGGTGTTACAGAATTAATGCATCAATGAATTTTCTAAGCAAAAATATACTTTCTTCTTATAATTTGTTTGTCTACTTTTTTTCACTCTGAAAAGTGGACAAACAAATTAGAACGAATAGTATTGAATTACATTATGCACAGTTTTGCACAAACCAAAAATAATTTTAGGGAACTGTTAACACCACGAAGAGAAGTTATGGATCCAAACACAAATTGTGCAACTAGACATTTTTACCCTTTAAATATATGTCCTCTCTTTACCCCCAATTTCCTCATCTTTGAGCAATATGGGTGTAAACGGCTTTTTTGGTTTGGTTTTGAACCAAAATTTGAGTTTGAACGGAAAATTTTGGTTTTGCCCAAGTTAAAACCGAACCAAACCAAATGGAATATAAAACCGGATGATTCGGTTTGAATAATTTTCGTTTATTCGGTTTGGACCAAAATTATAGTATCTAAAATTAGCTATATTAGTATACTTGAAAGCAATAAATATTCACACCAAGTAAAAAAAAAAAAAAGTATTACCTCACACATTGAAGATGAAATTACACATCAATGACAAAAGAACCATCGTTTATCGATTCCAATATATCTAATAAGTAAAAATAAGCTCATGAAGCAGGAATATAGGAATATAAACTCCTCCCTCGCCCCCTTTTAATTGTCTGTTATTTATTTTTTAGTTGTCCCTAAATAATTGTTTATTTTTTACTTTCGGAAGACAAAAGATACTAGCATGACCCTTTTATCCTTCCCCTATTAAATTCAAATAATACGGTTAAAACACCAAGTTTTAATAAAATACAATAAATAACAATACTAGATAAAAAAAAGGAACAATAAATTATTAAAAGTTAAAAACACTTCATTACATTATCAAAAAATGAAGAATCACACATAGAAAGTTGAATTCCACACATAAAAATAAATATGTATATTGAAAGGTAAACTAAAAAAAGTTAAAAAGTTCCTTAATAAATTGGATTCCCAAAAAAGGACAATTACAAATTTACAAATACAGATACAAAACGAATATATGAATATCAAATTTTGATTCAGTTCCATTTAAATAATTTTAAAAACTATAAAACTAATCCGGACAAAAAAAAATCGATTTTCTAAATATCAAAACCAAACCATTGAGTTGGCCTAATAAACCAAACCCAACCTAATTTTTCAGTCGGTTTGATTTTTTCTGTTTTTCTTGCTCCCCTCCTGAACAAGGACCAACTTCTCTCTACTCTCTTTCTTTACTTCACAATCTCTTAAATCCATATCACCAGCTAACGTGGATTGAAGGTTGATGGCGCACGCCATTGTAGCTCAATCAATCGAATTGGGTGAAGGTCGATGATAAAGTTCATAGAGATATACAATCAATTAATTGGCAACTAGTGCCAGTGTAACTAACTCTGTTGATGGGATGATGTTAGGGTTTTGATTGGTGGTGTTAGATCTGGTTGAATCAATCATCACTGAGTGTTTAAAGAAGAATTTGATAATTGTGATGCTTGGTGGGACGAAGGAGATGTTGGCCTAGCGGTAGCAATGGAGGAAGAGTGATCTGGGTTTGTTGAAAGAGCGGTGGGGATTGGAGAGAGAGAGAGAGGAAATTGACGGAGGATCAAGGGACGTGGTTTGCAGACAGTTGACAGAAAGTGCTTGGAGTGTAAATATGTCAAATTGACTGCTTGTGCGTGGCTCCATAACTTATATTCCTGGCGTTAGCAGCTCCCTAATTTATTTAAGTCACTAAAGAAAATGATTATTAAAAAAAATATGAAGGATGAAATGATCAAGGACAATGGGAAGCTGAGAGAATAATCTTACTTTTAATGGTTTGACCCCAAAAAAATCTCAGTACAAATGGAGTTCTCAAATAAATATCAATTACCCTTTTTCTTCTTCCTCTTCCATTAAAAAACACTCTGCACCCCCTACCCCCCCTGGACCCCACAGCCTTACTCTCTTCTCGCTCTTCTTCGTCTTCAATTTATCTCATCTTTCTTTTCCTTAATCATTTACGTCACCGCCCACTACATCACAAAGGCTGCCACCATCAAACATCGTTCCTTCTCCCACCCGGCCACCATGATGCCTT
>BRYF01000025.1:7793648-7796148 GCA_030159135.1 Actinidia polygama | reverse complement strand
TTATGAAATGATCCATGGTATTTTATGTTCATGCATCTATTGTTATTCACTAAGTTTTAAGCTTATGTTTTAGAAAATTATTTTCAGGAAGCCAATCAGAAGAGCCATAGAAGGAAGAAGTCAAGCAGATGTAGTTCTGGCCCAAGGGCCTTGTGATATTTTGTAGACAGATTATATTACTCGTTACGTAATTATATTGACCATGTAATGTATATATAATAGAAAATGGCCCTGGTATGTATGTAAATAGTTAAATTTAGGCACAGCTCTGTATACGGTACAGACGTGACACTTTACTATTTTCAGTTACTAAAATGTTTCCGCAAAAAATTTATATCATTTTAAATGAAATTGCACAAGAGATCAACCAAAAGACAGGTAAGTTGGCCTTGGCAGCAAGCCGCTGGCCATCACGCGCCCACGATCAGCATAGGCTGGGTTGAAGGGCGTGACATCACCGTCTACAAACTAATTTAAAATTACCAAACTCGACGATTAATATCTCTCCTTTGTGAAAATCTCATTTCGACACATATATCATATCTCTCGATAATTTAGGGACATATCATCTCATTATATATTAGAACAACATCCAATTGTATGATAAAATAAATTCTCATTCTACATTGTAATTAAATATTTGGACATGTGGGCATACAATTTCCAACACTTCCACCACCACTGTAGGTACCACATTTCTCTCTCTTTCATTCTTCTATCTTTCGCTCCACCACCACTATCGCCTCTGCCTCCACCTCCATATTCACATTACCACCAACCCCAACTACCACGCCACACCGCAGCCTCCCCCTCCTCATCGCTACCCCGTCGCAGCCCACCGCACGCCAACCTCTATTTCTCTCTCTCCCAGCGGCGGCATGTTAGGGTGTTTGGTTTGGTTTTGTAATTTGGGCTGGGTTAAGTTTTTTTTGGTTAATATTTTTTTGGTTTTTTATTTTTTTTCGTCGGGTGTCCTTTCTCTTTCTCATTCTTTTCTTTGTTGTGTTTTATTTTTTAAGACAGTGAGTACTGAACCGATTGTTCGGGCACCAGAGTGAGTACAATGGTTTTTGGCGATAAAACCAACATCATCGAACTAACGATGGCACCACCATCACTCTGACATGTTGAATTTTTCTTATTTTTGTTTGTTTGTTAACCAAATCTAGTCTAACTTTTTATGATTTCTATTGCTTAGTTTTAAATAATTTGGGTGGTATTTGTTCAGGTAAAAATGAAATTAGATGAAGCCAAAATGATGAGGAATAAAGCAAGTGAAGAAAGATGAACTCAAAGTAGATGCCTCATAGGCTTCAAATGTCAGTTTTTTCTTGGATTTTTTACCTCATCCATTTTGATTTCTTGTTTTTTTATATAATTTGATTTAGTTTTGATTCGCTAAAGACAAAACTTTTTCATAGATTTTTGTCGTCATCCGTTTTGAATTTTGAATTTTTTTTCCTCATCTATGTTTGTTTACTCATCACCCATAATAACCGCACCCCCATCATTGGTATAATTCAAAATCTCAAAATCCAAGCTATTCCGACACTAGAGTAAGGTTGCAGAAGGACGAAACTCCACCGAGAAAGTGAAACTGACAAGAGACCCTTCTCCTACGCTCCATGTTCGATAATGTAGACATATATCTCTCTGTTCAATTTGAGATGAACATGTTTAATTGTGGTGACTTTACATTAGTCCAATTTTTTAGGGAAACTCTATCTATTTCTTTTTTTCAATCTGAAATACCTTTCTTTGATTTTAAAATTTTCTTGGTTTAGACCTATTTCACAAAAATAGGGTCACGTGATATAAGATGTGGATGTGTAAAAATATAGCATGAGATTTTGTACTGTATTGTATAATTTACCCAATATTTTAATATCAAGTGTCCTCAGGGCACGAGCTCTTCCAAACTATCTATAATTTTATCCAAATTACCAACATTTATTCAAAATTATTATACTTTCTAATTTGTTCTCTATTTATAGCAATGTATCTCTTATCTGACGTTGATATCTTATCTATTTTCTAGATTGTAAAACTCTAACGAGTACGCCTAAGATGAGGTTTTTTGGACATAGTGCCCGTAGTCACGAAAAATTACTAGTAATTTAATATTATAAAAGTATTTTGATATTTTATAAATTCATCATGCAAATAAAAGTACAACCATTAAGTTTTTCGTAATTCGGGTTTTGTATTACTAACGTTGTAAAAATATATTCATCATGTCTGATCTAAGAGATTACTTGTTTATCTTAATTTTAAATTTGTTAACATGGGTTGTAGGTAGAGAATCAATGCATCAATGAATTTTCTAGGAAAAAATATACTCCTTCCCTTCCAATTGGGATGGAAGGACTATTGGATTGTTGGTAAAAATGATTCGGCAAATACAAAATTTTAAATAATAAACTCATTTGCAATAAACTCAAATTACAGAAACGAAATGCAGAAATTAAAATACAAAATCTAAAGCTAAATATACAAACAA
>BRYF01000025.1:7771148-7773648 GCA_030159135.1 Actinidia polygama | reverse complement strand
TCAAAAAGGGTATAATTGTTACTCTTTGGCCACAAGAAAAATCTACAATTCGATGGACGTCACCTTTTTTGAAAACCAGTCATACTACCCCAAAATAGATATTCAAGGGGAGAATTCAACTCAGGAATATCAGTTTTGGAAACTTGAGTCATTCAGTGAGTCACCCATCAGCATAGAAAATCCTATTCTTACAGAGTCAAAAAATCACATTCCTCCAGATTCACCTAACCAGTCTCTACCTGCCAAAAACACCGAGTTCGTTGTTGACTTGCGAGATAAGGAGCACATCTAAGACAAAATAGAGAGAGGAAGGAGAACTTTTGCAACAAACCCATGAATCTGAACCGGGTTCTAATCCAAGCAAAATTTCAGGTAACAATATTTCTAACTCAGATGGTGCTATTGATTCCGAGTTAAAAAATGATATTCTAAATATACCCATTAGAGGAAAGGAGTTAGATCATGTACTCAGCATCCGATTGGGAATTTTATTTCTTCTGATAAGTTATCACCTTCGTTTAGTGCCTTCACTTCTAGCATCACAGAAATATAGGTTCCTCGGGGTATTCAGAAAGCCTTCAAGTGTCCTAAGTGGAAAGCGACAGATAATGAGGAAGCTCAGCTCTGAAAGAAAATTACTGACCTTCCAAAAGGTAAGAAACCAATTGGATTTAAGTGAATTTTCACAGTAACGTTCAAGGCAGATGGGAATGTGGACAGATACAAGGCTCGGTTGGTCGCTAAAGGATTCATCCAATCCTATGGTATTGACTATCAAGAAATTTTTGCTATAGTTTCCAAGCTCAACACTGTTCGTGTACTTTTATCTTTGGCAGTTAATCTTGATTGGTTGTTTCACCAACTTGATGTGAAAAATGTCTTCCTCATTTGTGACTTAGAGGAAGAAGCTTACATGGACATTCCTGTTGGACTTAGGGCTTGGTTTGAATAATTTACTAAAGTGGTGAAAAGGTACGGATTAGTTCAATGTCAATCCAATCACGCACTATTTGTGGAACACTTCCCAGAAAGGAAGTTGACAATTATCATTGTATATGTGGATGACATAATTCTGACAGGTGATCATGAAGAGAAAATTGGGCTACTAAAAAATTCCTAGCAAAGGAATTTGAGATCAAGGATCTTGAAAATCTCAAGTACTTTTTTGGAATGTAGATTGCTCGGTCGAAGAAAGGTATAGCAATCTCACAACTCAAATACATTCTAAACTTACTGAATGAAATAGGGATGCTAGGATGCAAGCCGACAGAAACACCTTTGGATACAACTATCAAATTGGAAGAAAGTGATGGTAGTGCTCCCATTGATAAAGGAAGATATCAATGTCTTATGGGGAAACTCATCTATCTTTCGCATACAAACCTAGACATCGGCTTCTCCCTTAATGTGGTAAGTCAATTCATGAATAATTCAACCGAAAAACACATAACTGCTGTGACCAAAATATTGAAGTACCTCAAAATGACACCGGAAAAGGCACTCTTCTTCCAAAGAAAACGAACGAAAGAGATTGAAATTTTTTTAGATGCAATTTGGGAAATTCAGTAATTGATCGGAGATCAACTTTCAGCTATTGTTCATTTGTTTGGGGGAAATTAGTTACATGGAGGAGCAATAAACAGTCAGTGGTAGCCCATAACAGTGTTGAGGCAGAATTTCGTGCTATGACACAAGGTATCTCTGTAAGGGAATCTGGTAGAACAGGATGTTAAAAGAATTACGAGTTCCATTGGAACATCCCATTGTGTTATACTGCAACAATCAAGCCGCCATCAGTATCGCTAAGAGTCCGGTTCATCATGATCGAACTAAGCACGTGGAGATAGATTGAAGAAGGAGTTTACAAAGTCAGCTTCAAACGGCTGACATTCTCACGAAAGCTCTTGCTCAAGTTAACTTCGAAGATCTAACGAAAAAACTTTGAATGATCAACATCGACAACGCAACCATTGGGGGAGTGTTGGAAATCAAGTCATACTTATCATCCTCTGTTGTCTTTCCTAATTTAGTACAAACTTTATTATAATTGATTTAAGAGTATTCTTAGCATAAATATAATTAGTTGGTAAATTTTTTAAGAGTGGATTTAGTGCTATGATTACCAAATTCCTGCAATTCTAGCAATGTAATTATTCAATTTCCATGTAAGAGAAATTCTTTTCGGAATTGTCTCACATTGTAATCTAGCTATTTCCGCTTTCTTTTATTATTCAAAAGAAGAATTACATAATGAATTGAATTTGAATTGCTCCATATTTTTCAATCTTCAAATTCTTCACTTTTTACTCTTCTTCCATTAGAAAACCCTAAGCACCATCACTGCCTTACTCTCTTATTTTTCTTCTTCCATCTATCTTATCTTTATTTTCCTTCCTCTATCATTTCCTTCGCCGCCCTCTACACCCATGGCCACCCTCTTCGTCATCCATGGCCAACACAAAACCACCCAACCCCCATTAAAGCATCGCTCCTTTATCCT
>BRYF01000025.1:7728648-7746148 GCA_030159135.1 Actinidia polygama | reverse complement strand
CAGTAGCCTCAAAGCAGATGAACCGAATCAGAAAACAAAAAATTGAAAGAACCCATTCACGAGAAGCAAAAAATCTTAAGAAAAAATAGAGCATGAAGTTTTCCAAAGACTGGTCTTTACCAATCGATGCATATAAGGTGAGGACTCAGATCTGTATTTTGAACATAGAAGAGAAGTCATGTGCCCACAATGGCTTCAACAATAGTTGCCATGCCAAGTAATGGCTCACATTCTCAGAATCTGAGACATGAACTCAAAGAGAAAATATCATCACAGCCTCTAATAGTA
This sequence comes from Actinidia polygama, assembly GCA_030159135.1. Classification (NCBI taxonomy): domain Eukaryota; kingdom Viridiplantae; phylum Streptophyta; class Magnoliopsida; order Ericales; family Actinidiaceae; genus Actinidia; species Actinidia polygama. Next base: position 7,745,860 of record BRYF01000025.1, on the reverse strand, counting down.
GTAGTTATTCGTAGCACTGAATAATTTCCCCCACTTCTAGAGAGTTAGGTATTATTACCCAATAAGCATGGAATAACTTGATTTTTGAGTTTTCTTATTTCAATTTCAACTGCTAAAGGCATTCATCTCCAACCCTTCATCAAATGAAGAGATACTCAAATTTGATGGGAAAAAATGAGCAAGGATTGTATATGGTTCCCCGTGCGCGCACACACACACTACATATATATACACGTTCATGCATACCCAAAGGGTGGTTAATGATGTGATCTGATTAGGAATTTGATCAATATCATCTAATAGAAAGAGGCAACCACCCTTAGAACCTTTCCTTACCTTTGAAAAGTCTCAAGCGAAAACACATTTTACCAAACATGTAGCATGCAAGCGAAAACAGAACCCAGACAACTGGAGCTTAAATAGGAGAAACCACTGGAAAACAGAACCCATATTCGATTCTAAATACAAAACCTGCAAACTCATAAAACAGAACCCAGAAAACACCTAAAAACTCCTAAAAATAGAACCCAAAAAACAGAACCCATATTTGATACACCAGAAAATAGAACCCAGAAAACTCCTAAAAACAGAACCCATATGGAATGGAGAGGTCCCATGAGTGACTCGAACAAAAAACCAGAACAAAAAACAAAACTCCTAAAAATGAAGGTCCCATGAGTGATTCGAACAAACCTGCAAAATGGGATGATAGAGAGAAAGAGAGAGTGGTGATGCAATACTCTGGAATGGAGAGGTTGAGTGAGAGATAGAGAGAGTCGGAGTGAAATCGGCAGGGATGGAAGCTGTGATGGTGCAGAGAAGGAACATCCCATCTCTCTACTTGTCTCAGAACATTGAGCCGTGTGAGATAGGTGATAGGTATGGCGTGTGTTTGTGTTTATTTGGGCGTGTGTTTCTAAAATAAATATGGACCGTTCGCTTAAAACCAAACCAATCTCAGTCGTTAGATTAAGGAAGTGATATTTTTGGGCGGGAAAAAATATTTTCAAGTGAAATCTGAGCCGTTGGATCAACTCAAATGAATTTGAGCCGTAGATAGTGAGATATATATTTTGGATTCAAACGTAATTGTGATTTGTATTATAGATGTACTAATGTATGTATGCTTCCATTTCTATCTGTTGAATCTATCTATGGCGGTCTTCAGCCATTGATATGCGGTCTTCAAGCTTTTCTATGCCCAAGGGTTTTGGGTTGCCCCTGATCTATTTTCCTGATGAAATGGGTCTACATTGGTTGTTGAAATCTGTTAATTCTGTCTAAATTTGCTTGACTATATGTTTGCCATTGACGAATAGCTCTAAAGCTTTTTGTTTTTTATAGGGACCTTGGGTTGCCCTCAGATTTTTTTCCTTTAGGTGGAATCGGTCTAAATCATGCCTGTAATTTCTGAATCTAGGCCTCTAATGGTTCAATGGAGTTGAAATTTTGTCTTGAAAATCCATCTTTTAGGGTTAAGGTTTTGCCCTCTTAAGCCCTTGCGTTGCCGATATGGGTTCGAGGCAAGAGGATGTCTTAAGAGTTGTCCCTTAGTAAAACGTAAATATATTTCGTGGGACAGAGCTTAGAGCTTGTAGGGAGATTGAGTAACTCTGTACCCACATGTTAAACCTCTCAAGGCAGAGCTTGGAGCTTGGCTCACTCTGCGCCTAGTAGTCCGCCATTACCTAGGTTGAACTCATTCTCACTACTTTGTTTTTGTTTCAGAACATGGAGTTGAACCGAGCTCAGTGACTAGTTTATGATGATATTGCAATAACGATATTTAGAAGTGACCTTGACATTTCGAATGATGTACTGATAGAGAGACTAGGCCTCAATGAGGTGGTCGCTATAGTAGAAGAAGCCCAAGACCACATCATGGTCTGCACTTGGCTTATCCATCAGGTTGGCCTTAGGTTCCTTATTAGTCCAATGCTGAAGGAGGTCATGGGACATTACCAACTCAACTTCATGTAGGTTTCGGTAATTTTTGTCCACACCATGCTCGTGGTGGACACACTGATGTGAAAGGAAGGGCTATAATTAGACGTCTATGATTTGGTTACACGTGGTACACCCGAAGAAAGAGCCCAATACCAACCTGTACACCGGCAACCACTGTCCCAAGCTTCAAAAACCCCAAGAGTTACAGACGAGGCTTACATTTGATATTCCTAACAAAAACTTTTATCTCAACAAATTTGTTTGGGTCTCGGGGAACTGGGAATTCCGAGCTGGAGATGATGATGTATGATCCATCCTTAGGCACAACTGATACATGCCTAATAGTAAGTTTTTTTGTACCTTGATTGATTTATTTTATTGCACTTATATAAATCTAAACAATATTGATGATATGACCATTACATCTCAGTTGGCATGTCAAGATTCAACAACTCATTCTAGAAGATGAGCAGTGCACCGCGGTAATAAAGCATGTAAACAACTGTCAAAGTCCCCAAGACATAAAAACCCTCCGCTAGTTTATCGTCACAACATCACCTACTAAGCAGAGAGTTGGGACAAGTCAGGCTCTTACCACTATGCATTCAAGTGCGAGCTCATCGACGTCGGTGATCGAGTTCTTTTGACGTGAGTGAAAAGGTTGATCGAACTGTTGTCGAGCTCAAATGAGTTAGGGAGGAAGCCGAGGGACAACACAAAGGTTCCAATGGTGCTTCTAATTCCTCTAGCTCGAGTGACCTCTTTGGAAGTGAAGAAGAGGTTGAATAGGTTGTTGGAGCAGCGATTCTGGATTTGCTTGTAGTGGATCCTGTCCTGATCAGCTCAGACAAGGAAGGCCCTACCATTCCTGAGCTTCCTCTAATTTCCCAGCACTTAGGGACAAAGTTGACCATTCTTTTATTGGAGGCAAAGGAGTTGACTCAAATTCCGAGGTAGACATGCCTATAAAACCCAAGAATCTTGACAATGCTCTTGCCCCCCAAAAGTCCAAGGCTATGGCTACTCCCATAGTCCAAAATCCTATTCTAGTCTAAGTTTCAGCTCTTATTCTTGCGAACTTTGGTAGAACCGAGCTTGCCCTCATTGCAACCCAAAAAGACAATGGGAAGGCCCCCGATGTGGGTTCATCCCATAAATGCAAATGGGGGAAGAACAAGCTTGGTTGGCACTTCGACTCCATCTACATCCCCCGAGCTCTAGGTTCCAGAACTTGCACTTGCTATGCTTGGACACTACAATATAGTTCAGGATCATGACACATGCCTTGCTCTTGGACAACTGTCATGCTTCCTCAAGACGTAGTTGACTTGGCAGCAAAAGATCCGGTGGAGGCTGGCAACCTTACGGTGATGTAGTATGTTCAAGTAATGATCTCAATTTGGTTGTCTTACTTTATTTGCATTTGAACACTTAGTAATTTTTTGTTCTTACTCTACAAGCCCTCCAAAGAGTGATGGCCAACTCTGAGCTCTTCAAGAAACATTTTTCGAGCTTAAAAAGGCTCAAGAGAAAGCCAACTCTTTGGAAGTTGAATTGAAGATTGCTGCAAGAAAAGCTCGCGATGCCAATGCCGATGTCACTGCAATGTCCCTAATCGAAGTCTATGCTGCTCGAGACAAGATGAAAAAAGCACTATAGGTTTTGGCCGAGCTTCAAAATGTGGCCTAGGGTCCAATGTACCAGCGGGTATTTGACCGTGACTTCAATCGAGATGGAGACTACTACCATAGATAGGTGGCTGAGCTATACCCAGGCATATTCTAAGAAGGTTGGATAGCATATCTGAAGGAGCTAGGTACTCTTGCTGATCATTCTACATGGACTACGTCAGCACATGAGGCAATTCTCCCGGATTTGCTTGAGCAATACTCGCCCATGATTTTGTTGGGCTTCAATGAAGAAGAATATGCAAATCAGTCGGTAGAAGGGAGAGCTGTAGGCGGAGACGAGGTGGGAGATGCAAGGGCAGAAGGTGAGCTCGGCACTAAAGCAAGGGTAAGTGGAGCTGGAGATTAAGACATCCCTCAAAGTGTAAAGTACTTTATTGCATTAAGGGGGATGGTCCTTTGGAAACTTTGTAAATATTTTTGTGAAACATATGACATTTTCTGAACTTGCTATAAATATTGTTTATGAAATGCTTTTTTTTTTCTTCCTCATCTCTGCATTACCTTTTCTTTTGATTTAGCTTATTTCTGCATTTGCATATTGAATACTTTAGGATCATCGAGTTCGATGTTCGGGTAGCTTGAGAATGCCTTAGCGAATATTTGCTTTTTGCATTGCCTTGTGTTTTTAGGACAATCGTGAGCTCGGTGCTCAGGAAACTTCTAGACCAAGTTGTACCATGCCTTAGTGAATATTAGTTGTTTGCATGCCTATAGGTTGATGTAGCTTTCCTCTTGACTTGTCTTAGCTTGGTTAAACAAGCTCCGTGCATGCCTTAGCGAACAATCTATTGTTTTGCATGCCTTGAAATTTGGTTTGAATGCTCCTAAGCTCAGTACTTAGGCAGCTCATCACTAAGTTCTATGCATGCCTTAGCAAATTTTTGTTGTTCTGCATGCAGTAGAGTATGTGATACTTTTCTTCAAAACTATACACTTTAGGACATCTCAAGCTCATGCTTGAGCGAGTTTGGTGAAATAGCCTCACATTGTAACTTTAGGACACCTCAAGTTTGTGCGTTGAATTAGTCGGCAATTAGTTGCGCTGCTTCATGAAATCTCAAGCTCATGCTTGACCAACTCGGCGGTAACTAATCTTTTGCTATTTTTGTAATACCCTGACCCTTAATAATTTTTACCTTATTAAATTAAAGAAAAATATATAAATACATTGGTAGAATTTTAGTAATCTTTAAGATTTTTATGATAACATAATTTTTACCTGAAAAGATTTTTTAATAAAACGGAACAGAAACCTAAGCACAAATCCCACTTTGGGGACACATGTCAGCCATACATGGATTGGGCCATGTGGAACCATGTGGACCACATGGTGGGGGTGACTTAACCCCTACCCCACCAACTAAATCCAAATTTTTTGACTTAGGTTGCTTTCAAAGGAAAGAAAGAAAGAAAAAGAGAAAGAGAAAGAAAGTGTTACTAAAAGAGAGAAAGAGGAAGAGAAAGAGAAAGAGAAAGAGAAAGAGGAAAGGAAAGGAAAATATAGAGACATAGAGATAGAGTGCAAATCTTCTCCATTCCAAGTAATCCTTTTACAAGCCTTTTAATTTTTGTAATCTTCATACAATTTGAAAAATATATAATCATCTCATCTAAGAGCAACATGCTATATAATGGATAAAATCCGAAATACGTTAAGAACACGACACGTGTACACCGTGTTAGGATTGAAATTCAAGTAGAAGTTAAGTCTTATTTTTTGTCAAAATAGTCAATTAGTATTTTGGCCATAAACTCCTCATACGACAACCTTTTGACTTGATTTGCATTGTGTATGAAAGATATTTCAAATATATACAATTTTTATTTAAAGTATTTTTCCTGATTTAGAGATTTAATGGCCCAAAATAGGCTTGGAATCCAAGCCAAAAAAAATAACATTTTATCTTGTCCTAGACCGGTCCAACTTTTTTTTCGACCGTTTTAGCTTTTTCAGTAAACCTACTATTTTTTCCTTGACCGGTCTAGCTTTTCTTTGATCGTTCCATCTTTTATCCATCGGTCTTGCTTTTTCCTGACTGGTTGAACGTTTTCTCGACCGATCGAGGCTTGACAGACCCAATTTTTGGCCAACTATTGATCCGGTGCTGGCCCAGTCCTCTGTCAGTATACTTATTTTCATTGATAACATTTAAGTAAAAGTCATAAACTTTACTTTTGCTTTTACTTAAATGTTTTTAATAGAAATAAGTATCTTGGCAGAGGACTAGGCCAAAACTGGGGGGTATTTTCTTATTCACATTGTAAACTTAAAGTAAAAGTCATAACGTTTTAAGTTCATAAATAATGACCTTATTATTCTAAGAAAATAATGACCTTATTATACTAAGATGACCTTATAGATTCTATCTTACCTTTCCTTTTACTTTAAGTGTACAATATAAATAAGAAAATAACCCCATTTGGATTCAATTAAAAATACAAAAAATATAATTCTAGTTTTAGTACAAAAACGATTTTCTACAAATTTTTTAAAAATAATTCTTGTTATGGAAGGTTTACCTTGCAATAAAAATTCTATAAAATTAGTTTTGACTACTCAAGGTATAAAGAATAATTACCGAAAAAAATAGTTTGAAGAAAAAAACATTTCAAAAATTTATCTTTTTATACTTAGCCAAATTTTGACGAAAGACAATTTTTCAAAAAAATTTGTCCCTTCTGATACCCTATACACTCTTTCTACCATTAGACTCGACGTACTAAATGATAATGTAATTAATCAAGTAGAGTATGCAATGAATGCGATATATTAAATTCAGAATTGTTAATTATAGGACGAAAAATCGAGGAGCTCTCACATTAACTTATGAGCAGACACTAAAAGAGCTTGAGATAAATCGAAGGTAAGTATTGTTATGTTTTACTTAAATGTAAAAGTTTTATGATTAAGCATGTGTGATTTTGTTTATTAAACATGATGATGTTTTATGATTAAATGCATTTTATGTTTTAAATGTGCCATGAATTATGAAAAATAATTACTTTAGAAAAGTATGTTTTAGACGACACATGGTTCGAACGGTGCCCCATCCGCTAGGGAAAAAGAATATAGCGAGAGGTGATATAATAAGAAGGATCATAGCCAGATGATCATGGATGATATCATGCCACATATTATATTGGGTTCACTCCATAATTTTTGGTGATCGTTGAACGGGTAAATAAATGTGTTGCAACAGTTAATCATATACAATTTTAAAATCTTGATAGAGATCAAGAGTAATTGGTCTAGATGAGCCAATGATTTGATAAAATGATTGACAAAAATAAAGTTAGTTCATGTTCAAATGAATTTATGACATATAATTTCATGGGCACTAGTAATTTTTATATAATTTGACTCACACTAGCCTAATGCTTAGACGTAATTGTACGTAATATTTCAAGTAATGAGAACGAAGTGGAACTCGACTGAAGGCGGATGACCTTAGTTGATTTTTGATGTCCTATGTTATGTACTTAGTATAGGGATGTTTATTTTGAGTATTATAGTTTTGATAACGGTTGTGCTGATCTTGTGGTCAGAACCGTAGTTGTAAATATTTATATTCAGGAAGAATGTAAAGCTATTTGTATATTTGTGTATGTCACGTTAATTCTGGATAATTTTAAATACACTTTTGCATATACTATTACATTCGAGTATAAATACCTTGTATGATAGGAAAATATCTAAACTAGTTGAGTAGTAGGCCGGTCACGATGGCACTTGTGTTAAGGATGGACCGACATGTACGAAAGGGTTGGGTCATGACAGAGATGGTATCAGAGCCTTAGTTTACGGATTTTATTGAATAAAACTAGAGTTGAATAGGTATTGACACTGTTGTTGCACTATACTTGTATATAGTATCTATTTATGTGTGTACTACGTCTATAATCGTACGTCTAATAACCATCCTATCTTTGCTATTGATTGATCGAGATGGTTAATACACAAGCAAACGGGTAGGGAAGTCAAACGAATGACAACACAAATAGACAGATGAACAAATTGCACAATATGATGCAAACGCCCGTGGGAGTAATGAATGCTCAACAACAATTGCTGCAACAATATCTTCAACCATTGTGACAACAACAAACTGATGATCTATACTTTGGAGGAGAAAATCAACAATAAGGAGACATCTGAATATCAAAGAGAAACTGAAGCCCAAGTATTATTAATTGAAAATATTTCCATTGTAAGGCAATTCTTGAAACTCAAACCCCCAACGTTCAAGGGAGGAATGGATCCGGTAAAAGTCAATGAGTGGCTAGTGGAGCTAGATAAAAAAAATTTGATTACTGAGGTGTGGAGAACAACAAAAGGTAGAGATATGCTCTTACTTTTTAACAAGCGAAGCAAATCGAGAACCAGGGATGAACTGGACTCAGTTTAAAGTAATCTTTAAGGAGAAGTACATACCCGGGGCGTTGCAAAATGCAAAGTGCACAGAGTTCAAGTAGCTCAGGCAAGCTGGGATGACAATCATAGAGTAAGAGGCATCTTTCACAATCTTAGCATAGTATGTGCCGCATTTAGTTGCCAGGGATGAGATGAGAGCACGGAGGTTTGAAGATGAACTACGATACGAGATCAAAAGGCCAATTAGGCCATTAGTGTTGCTAACGTATGCAAATGTTCAAGACCATGCCATCATAGTAGAGCAGAATAAAATAGAGAAGAAGAAGTACCTAGACAACAAGAGGCATCATAATTTCAACATTGAATGATCTAGCAGACAAAAGAAGCAAAAGCTGGAATCAAGATGGAAAAACCAAGGGAGAAATTTGAGGGGACAAGCATCGATGTGCTCGACGTGTGAAAAGAATCATTTGAGAGAATGTTAGAGGAATGAGAGAGATATTCGATGTTTTAATTGCAATGAAGTGGGTCATATTAAAAGGAATTACCCGAGACTAAACACCGGGGCCATAGTACAAGGGGAGGTAATGGATGAGGAAACGCAAGACTAAGAGGAAATCAACAAGGGAACCAAGGGAATAGAGGTGGCAACGGAAATGAATAGAGACAAGGTCGAGTTTTTGCACTTATGCCAAGCGATGCGAGGAACAACGAGGTGGCCGTTGCAAGTAATGTGCTAGTTTGCTCTTTACCTGCTTACGCTCTATTTGACACGGGATCTTCACATACATTTGTGTCCACATAATTTGCCAAAAAAATGAATAAGGAACACGAACTGTTAGGTTATGAGTTAGCGATGTCAATACCTACAAATAAGAGCATGATTTGCTCAATAGTATATAGAGACTATAATGTTTATATTGATGATACAGTTATATCTACAGACTTGATACCTTTGGAGATATGATACTTTGATGTCATATTTAGAATGGATTGGCTGTCCAATAATGGGGCCACGATCTACTGTCCCCCATATTTTGTGTCCGTGGCTTGTGCCCAACGACTTTTATGAAATGGTTGTCATGGATATCTTTGTTGTGTGGTGTTATCTTCGTTAGAAGATTTATCTACAACAGACATTCCTATAGTCCGTGATTTTCTTGATATGTTTCCTAAGGAGTTTTTAGGAACGCCTACAAATAAAGAGATCAAATTTTTCATAGAGGTCACGCTTGGAACTCACCCAATTTCTAAAGCACCATACCATATGGCTCCTGCGATTTCAACTACAAGAATTGTAAGATAAAGACTTCATATGATCGAGTTCATCGCCGTGGGGAGCACCGGTATTATTTGTGGAAAAAAAAGACAGGACAATGAGGCTATGCATAGAGTACCGCGAGTTGAATAAAGTCACCATCAAGAACAACTACCCATTACCTAGAATCAATGATTTATTCGACCAACTATAGGGGGCTCTAGTATTTTCAAAAATTGATTTGCATTCTGACTATCATCAACTCAAGGTGAAGTCAGAAGATATTGAGAAGACAACTTTTTGGCCACAATATGGACATTATGAGTTTTTAGTAATGCCATTTGGAGTGACCAACGTGCCAGTACCATTCATGGATTTGATGAATTCTATATTCAAAAGTTACTTGGACAAGTTCGTGATTGTATTCATTGATGACATCCTTATGTATTCAAGAGACAAGGAACAACATGCAAAACACTTGAAGATTGTGTTGTAGACACTAAAGGACCAAAAACTGTATGCCAAATTCAAGAAGTGCGAATTATGGCTCAACACAGTCTATTATTAATGGAGATGGGATTTCGGTAAACTCACATAAAATTGAGGCCATCGTGGATTGACCTCAACCGACGATGGTGTTTGAAGTTCGGAGATTTTTGGGACTTTATGGTTATTATAGAAGATTTGTTTAAGACTTCTCAAAAAATGCAGTACCATTGACCGAGTTAACTCGCAAGAGAGAACCATTCGTTTGGACAAAGAAACATGAACGAGACTTTCAAGAGTTAAAGAAGAGGCTTACTATCGCGCCAATACTTGCACTACTGGAGGGCACATAAGGATTTTTCATTTACAGCGATGCGTCACATCAAAGGTTTGGATGTATTTTGATGTAACATGGGAAGTTATCGCTTACGCATCACGATAGTTGAAGCATCATGAGAATAACTATCATACTCACAAACTGGAGTTAGCGACATATATCTTTGCTTTGAAGATTTGGTGACATTATTTGAATGGAGTAAAATGCGAAGTCTCCGACAATCATAAAAGCTTGAAGTACATTTATACGCAGAAGGAGCTAAATCTTGGACAACAAAGATGGTTGGAACTGATAAAGGATTACGACATCAACATTCAATATCATCTGAGAAAGGCAAACTTTGTAGCAAACGCTTTGAGTTGAAAGGCAACCGGGAAGTTAAACACTCTATTGATGGAGCAATGAGGTCTACTTAGAGAAATGAAAGAAGTGGAACTAGAAGTAGTAACTTGGGAAAGAGATGGCATATGTGCGGCAATGGTTATGGAGCCGACAATCTTGGAAGTAATCAAATTAAGGTAAATGGAGGACCCCAAACTCAAGTAGATTCATGACAACTTGGCAACGAAATTGAATTTGGATTTTAAAATGATCAATGACATTTTTAAATTTCAAAATAGAATATATGTACTAGACATTTTTGACATCAAGCAATAGATAATGGGCGAGAGACACAAGTCAAAGTGGGCAATTCATCCGGGAACGATGAAGATATATCAAGATTTGAAGAAAATGTATTGGTGGATGGGCATGAAGCGGGACATCAAGGAATACGTCAACCAATGTTTGCAATGTCAATGGATCAAGGCTATACTCTAGAATCCATCAGAATTACTTCAATCACTCCAATATCGTAGTGGAAATGGGAGGATATCACGATGGATTACAGTGTAGGCTTTTCGTGTATAGTGAAGATGAATAATTCAATTTTGGTCATAGTCGATCATTTGACCAAGATGGCACACTTGCATGGAGCTCTAGTATTAATCACATTGGATCAAGATCCTAGATTTGTATCGAGATTCTAAAAATCGTTACAAAGGGCAATAGGGACGAAATTGAATTGAAGCACTGCTTTTCTCTCGTAGACTGACGGACAATCAGAAAGAATTATACAGATGCTAAAAGATTTACTATGAGCATGTGCGATGGAATTCCATAGCAGTTGGGAAGAACATCCACCTTTGACGGAATTCACCTACAACAATAGCTACCAGATGAGTATCAGCATGGCACCTTTTGAGGCATTATATGGCAGAAAATGCAAGTCACCCTCTTGTTGGACGGAGGCTGGAGAGACAAAAATTACAAGATCGGATACTGTACTAGAGACCACAAAGAAGATCAAGGTGATTCAAGAGAGGTTGAAAGTTGCACAAGATCACAAAAGATCTATGCGGATGCAAATAGAAGAGAGCTGGATTTCCAAGAAGGCGATTGGGTATTCTTGAAAATCTCACCAATGAAGGAAGTTGTATGATTCGGGAAGAGGAAAAAACTAAATCCATGTTACGTTGGACCATTCAAAATTCTTAAGAAGATAGGACCAGTGGCATATCGGCTTGCCTTAACCTCAGAACTCGCAAATGTTCACGATGTCTTTAACATATCCATGCTTATGAAGTACGTTGCAAATACAACTAACATGTGCGAACCCCTGCCGATGGAGTTAGAGAAGAATTTATAATACGAAGAACGTCCAATACGAATCACGAATACCAGGATAAAATAACTCAAAACCAAAGTCATTCAATTGGTCAAAGTCTGGTGGGAGAACCAATCAACAGGAGAAGCAATTTAGGAGAAAAAGAGTGATATGCGACATAAATACCCGCATCTTTTTGAATCAGATATAACTTAAACTTATACCTAGTTACCTTGCCATTCGTAGAATTGTTAATATAGACTGTGTTGAGCCATGGACATGATATAGTAAATGATAGAGACACGACGTAGATCAAGTTTAGAGGACTAAACTTCATAAGGTGGGAAAATGTAATAACTCGACCCATAATTATTCTTACCTTATTAAAGTCATGAAAAATATATAAATACACTAGTAGAATTTTAGTAATTTTTGGGTTTTTTATGATAACATAATTTTTATCCAAAAAGATTTTCTAATAAAATAGAATAGAAAATTGAACGTTTGTCCCACTTTTGGGACACATGTCATCCATACATGGAATGGGCCATGAGGAACCATGTGGACCACATGGTGGGGGTGACTCATCCCCCACCCCACCAACTAAGTTGCTTACAAAAGAAAGAAAGAAAGAAATAGAGAGAAAGAGAGAAAGAAAGAAAAAGGGAAATAGAGGGAAAGTGCTGCAAAAAGAGAGGAAGGGGAAGAGGAAGAGAAATAGAAAGAGGAAGAGGAAAGGAAAAGTTAGGGAAATAGAGATAGAGCGAAAATCTTCTCCATTCCAAGTAATCCTTTTTCGAGCCTCTTAATTTTTATAATCTTGAACAATTTAAAAAATACATAATCATCTTATCTAAGAGTAACATGCTATATAATGGAATAAAATTCTAAATACGTTGAGAATACGACACATGTACACCGTGTTAGTATTGAAATACAAGTAGAAATTAAGTCTTAGTTTTTGTAAAAAATAGTCAATTAGTATTTTGGGCATAAATCACTCATATCACCTTTTGACTTGCTTCGCATTGCGTGTGAAAGATATTTTAAATACCTACAACTTTCATTTAAATTATTTTTCTGATTTAGAGGTTTAATATATCAAAATATGCTTGGAATTCAAGCAAGAAAAAAAACAATATTATGTCTTGTCTTGTACCGGTCTAGCTTTTTTCTGATTGGTCTAACTTTTTTAGTAAACCTACTATTTTATCCCTAATCGGTCCATCTTTTTTAGTAAACCTACTTTTTTGTCCCCGGCCGGTCTAGCTTTTCTCTGATTGGTCTAGCTTTTGCCCGACTGGTTGAAATTTTCCCCGACCGATCGAGGCTTGATAGACCCAGCTTTTGGCCAATTGCTGGCCCAGTCCTCTGCCAACATACAAAGTCATAAACCTTAAATTTCCTTTTACTTTAAGTTTACAATGAAAAATAAGAAAATAACCTCTATTTGGATTCAACAAAAAATTACAAAAAACTATAATTCCCATTAAATCAAAAAGTAAAATTTCAGTTTTAGTACAATAGTGATTTTCTATAATTTTTTTAAATTCATTCTTCTTGTTATGGAATGTATACCTTGTAATATAAATCCCATAAAATCAGTTTGGACTATTCAAGGTATAAAGAATAATTACTGAAAAAAATGCTTTGAAGAAACAATATTTCAAAAATTCACATTTTTACACTTAGCCAAATTTTGACGAACGACAGGTTTTTAGGAAAACTTGTCCCTTTTGATACCCTATACACTCCTTCTATCCTTAGACTCATAATGTAATTAATCAAATAGAGTATGCAATGAATGCAATATATTAAATTTGGAATTATTAATTAAAGGACCGAAAATCGAGGGGCTTTTACATTAACTTATGTGCAAGCATTAAAAGAGCTTGAGATAAATTTAAGGTGAGTCTTGTTATGTTTTACTTAAGAGTAAAAGCTTTATGATTAAAGCATGTATGATTTTGTTTATTAAACATAATGATGATTTATGATTAAATGCTTTCTATGTTTTAAATGTGCCATGAATTATGAAAAATAATTATTTTAAAAAAGCATATTTTAGACAACACATGGTTCAAATAGTGCCCCGTCCGTTAGGAAAAAGGAATATAGTGAGAGGTGATATAATAAGAAGGATCATAGCCAGATGATCATGGATAATATCATGCCACATATTATATTGGGGTTGCTCCCTAATTTTTGGTGATCGTTACGGGTAAATGTGTTGCAATGGTTAATCATATACAGTTTTGAAATCTTGACAGAGATCAATAATAATTGGTCTAGATGAGCCAATGATTTGATAAAGTGATTGACAAAAATAAAGTTACTTCATGTTCAAATGAGTTTATGACATATAATTTCATGGGCACTAGTAATTTTTATATAATTTGACTCACACTAGCCTAGTGCTTAGACGTAATTGTACGTAATATTCCAGGTAATGAGAACGAAGTGGAATTCAACTGAAGGCGGATGACCTTAGTTGATTTTTAATGTCCTATGCTATGTACTTAGTATATGGATATTTAGTTTGAATATTATAATTTTGATAATTGTTGTGCCGATCTTGTGGCCAAAACCGTAGTTGTAATATTTATATTCAGGAAGAATGTAAAGCTACTTGTGTATTTAAGAAGTATGTCACATCATCTTTGGATAATTTTAAATACACTTCCGCATATACTATTACATTCGAGTATAAATACCTTGTATGGTAGAAAAATTCTTAAACTACTTGAGTAGTAGGCCTTAGTGAGTGCACATCATTGACAGGTCATGATGACACATGCGTTAATGGTAAACCCACTGTACAAATGGATTGGGTCGTGACAATTTTAAGACATCTCAGGTTTCTTTAATTGAGTTGATCAGCGATTAGTCACGCTACTTCAGGTTCTCAAGCTCATGCTTGAGCAGCTTGGTGACTTGTTTCACGCTTTTTGTTAGGATTGCCTTAGCTCGTGCTTAGAAAAAAGAGGATTGCATCTCAGTTCAAATTCATTTTGAAAAATTTTGTACTCAGAATTTTTTTTTGCAAACTCATGGCATCAAAATATGAATCTTCAGCCCAGCTATGTACATTTTCAAAATAATTACAAGTTAAAAACTCATGAAATGATCACTGTTTGTATAATGAAAAATATCTACATTTATCAAATGTGGCAAACAGAGAGATTTGACGATCATAAAAATTCAATATACAAGTTTTATAAATTCGAGCTCGGTACACAGAAGTTATATTTTAATGGTAGAATTTTCTCATGTTGTTGGTGTTCTAAGGTCTTGGTACTTGCTTGCCCTCGAGGTAAGCACCTTTTCCAGTGAGCTTAGTTATCTTGTATGGACCTCTCCAATTGGGACCGAGATTTCCGTCTACCAGGTCCTTGGTGTTTCCATCAAGTTTTCTCAAAACGAGGTCCTTGACAAAGAATTCTATGTGCTGGCCTTTCTGGTTGTACGTCTTCACTAGTTGTTTCTAATAACTGGCCATTTGTATTAGTGCATTTTCTCTTTATTTGTTGGCAAGGTCGAGGTTCTGAGCTAAGACTTTAGCGTTGTTGCTGTCGTCGTAGGCTTTGATTCATATTATGGGCAAACCAAGCTCCAATGGGATTACAACTCCAAAACCGAAAGCCAAATAATAAGGTATTTCATTTGTTTCCTTCTACGGTGTGGTTCGATAGGCCTATAAAACATTTGGCAATTTGTCGACCATTTGCCTTTGGCTTTTCCAAGCCTTTTTTTGATCACGTTCATGATTGTCTTGTTAATCGCTTTGGTTTGCTCGTTGCACATGGGTAGCTTGGCGTTGAGTTGTAGAATTTGATCTTTAGCTCGTCCAACATATATTTGACTTTCTGGCCTATGAACTGTGTTCCAATGTCTGATACAAATGCTTTGGGGATGCCAATTCTTGATAGGATATTTTTTGCGAATGAACTTGATTACATCCACTTATCTAATTTAGGCCAGTGGTTCGGCTTCCACTCACTCTGTAAAATAGTCTGTGGCTACTAGAAAAAATCTCTTGTTACCCTAAGCTCGGGGCAAGACCCCCACGATGTCCATTTTCCATTGAGCAAATTATTATGAACTAGTGATAGAGGTCAAATCCCTAGTTGGTTGATGAATGAGAGGGGATAAGAGCTAACATTTTATATATTTGCGGATGTACACTTGGGCATCCTTCTGTATGTAGGGCTACCAATACCCTTGAGTGCAGTCCGCATATGCTTTCATGAATTTCAAACAGCACGTCTTCAACCAAACTCGAGTGGACGACAGTAGGTCGGGCTTAGTTAAGTACTATTTAAATTGTTAGAGTGCGAGCTTACATTCTTTATTCCATGAAAAATTGGTATTTTTGCGAAGGAGTTGAAAAAATGGATGGCATTTGTCAAAAAACTTACTGATAAATCGATTAAGAGTTACCACTATTCTGGTTAGTTTTTGAACCTCCTTTGCTGTCCTTGGACTGATAAGGTCATTTATGGAAATGATCATTTCTGGATTTTGCCTCAATTCCTTGTCGAGTTACCAATTGCCCCAAGAATTTGCCCGTGCTCACTTTGAAGGTGCACTTGGCTCTTTTAGAATTGCGAATACCTTAGTGAGGGCTTTCAAATGATTTGCATTTTTCTTGCTTTTTACCACATATCGTCGATGTAAGTATTGATTATTTTACCCATTAGAGGTATGATCATTCGTTGGTAGGTGGCCACAACATTTTTCAGCCCAAAGGGCATGATTTTATAGCAGAATATGCCGTGAGGGGTGATAAAGTTAATTTAATCATAATTAGGCTCATGCATCATTATTTGGTGGTAATCTTGATATGCATTCTGAAAAACTCATTCAGGCATGACCAGAAGTAGAGTCCATTAGTTGATCAATTTTCAGAAGGGGAGACCAATCTTTCAAACAAGCTCAATTGAGGTTTGTGAAATCAACACATACCCTCCACCTTCTTGTCTTTTTCTTTATCACAACTATCTTAGGCTGCCAGTTGGGATAAAGAACCTCTGTGATAGCACTTGCCTCTTTCAGCTTCTTGACTTCCTCTTATTTATAAAGGATGGAAATTGGGGAATAATATGATCACAAATTCTTCTAAAGATGCCTTGTTGTGTGCACTTTAGATGCTTTGCTGACCTAGCCCAATCGATCCAGCAATCCCTCGACCGGTCGGGCTTTAAGGCAGTTCATTCCTTCTATCCTTTTGTTCCTTCCTAGACCGGTAGAGAAATTCTTGGCTGGTCCAAGTATGGCAGTTTAGTTGCTGATGAATTCTAAACTGGCAGAGATTTTTTGGACCGGTCCAGATTGTGGCATTTTATTATCTCTGACTTCTGCCTTTTCTTGGACCGGTCGGGACTTGGCTAGACCGATCGAACAGGGCTTTTCTCTGTTTTCCTTCTTGCAACTCCCAGCTCACCACTTCTCTTTCAGTTTATCTTGGTTCTTTGTG
>BRYF01000025.1:7718648-7721148 GCA_030159135.1 Actinidia polygama | reverse complement strand
TGGGATGGGTTTGGATAGACAGTTTTTTCAATCTCGTTACCACTTCTCAAAGTGGTGATAGACTTTAAGTGTTCTAAGTGTATATCTGATGTCATAGAGGTATCCACACCATGCTGTCCTTGTGGATTTGCTTGTGGTTGAGTAGGGAACTTTCTTTTCTATTTCTGTAGCCTATCCATAAATGTGGTCAATTTGGTCAGTTGGGTTCGAATGTCTCCAATGGCCTGGTTGTTCTGGTTCCACGCTACTTGCTAACTTTGAATAAAAGTCTGCAAAGTGTCCTCAAGATTCGTTTTTGTAGGGGTTGGTACAAATTTGGGTTTTGATTTTGATAATGGCCTTGTGGACCATTTACTTTACCCGAGTTTTGATATCCATAGGGACCTGGTCCCATTAGCATGTTGTTGTGATGGGCCAGAATTTTGCCCAGGTGACCCAAAATTGTGTTTTTCAGTATTTTCCCATGAAAAATTAGGATGATTTTGCCACCCTGGGTTGTATTTATTCGAGAAAGCATTATTAAAGGGTTTTTATGGTTGGTTGAGAGCATTGACTGGAATTTACTCTCCATTTTGTAATACTTCCTTAAATGTTGGTAAAGTAGGGCATCCAGTAGTAGAACGCCCTTGTCTATCACAAATGACACATATTTCATCATAACTAGAATATGTTCTAACCTCTTGAATTTTCTTCAATTATAGGGATTCTAATTTCATAAGTAATTGAGCATATTTTGTTCGCAGGTTATCCTATTCTCTTACTGTATATTTTTCATATCTAGATGTGTTAGGGTTAAGGTCTTGTTCTATCAGCAGAATATGAAAAATCTCAAGATTGGTTGTTTTTTCCTAATTCATCGAAGAAGTCTAGAGTTTCTTCAGGGCTTTTCTCATAAACTGCTCATCGCACATCATGTTTATGAACTACCTAGTTTTGGCTGAGATACCCTCATAAAAGAAACTCAAAATGCGGCTAGTATCATAAACATGATGTGGTGTGGTGGTTAACAAGTCTTTATACCTTTCCCAACATGCATAAAATGACTCATCTTCCCTTTCTTGAAAATTGTAGATTAAATTTTTATGGGATGCCGTTTTGTTCATGGGATTTTTTTTTAAAAAAATTATTCTTGCATTGTTCTCCATGAATTTATAGAACAAGCTCTAAGAGAGTTTAGCCAAATTTTTGCTCGATCCTTTAATGAAAAGGGAAAGAGTTTAAGACGGGCTATATCTTCTCTTTGAGGGCCATTGATCATCGTGCTTTCCATTTTCTCAAATTCTTTTACATATAAGTAAGAACTCTCACTTTCCATTATGTGTAATGTGGAAAGTGATGGCAGCATGTCTGTTTTAATGACAAATGTGTGGACATTTACAATAAAAAATTATGCACGATGGTGTCGACGCTCTTGTTGGGTAAAGATAATCTTTCATATGACGTTCTTGAGGTGCAGGGGCCTCACTGGGGACTTGAAGTTGACGACGAACTCTACCCTCTTCTTCATGTCCTTATAAGTTGTTGTGTGGTGTTTGTTTCATTCGTACTAATCTTCCAGTATTGTCTCGATACCACACTAACATGCAATTCTCAACTCCTCTCTAAAGCATAATTTATACTACAACAACCATTTAAAAAGAATGAGCGACTTTACTTACAATGCTTGTGATGCAATCACAAGATTTAACTTTTGTGCTTCAAAATAGTTCTCCGGCAATAACGCCAAAAATGCTTGCCCACTGTAGTTGTTTAATTGTCTGGTATGTCTATTTTGCAGTTCTCAAGCGTAGGAACCTACTGGAGTAGCATAATACTCAAAAATCCCGAGATCGAATCCACAGGAAACTCAGTTTTTCATAGGTAAATTAGTGTTGTAAGTAATGTAAGTTGTAGAAAGAATTCTATAGAAAAATTTGGATAGTATCTTTGAAAATATTTTGTTTGAAGTTTTGATGTATTCCTTTTCGAGATTTGAAATCAATATATAAAAGACGACGTAGTCCAAGTACTTAGCCTTATTCATTTACCAGATTTCTTAGTTCTTTTGTTTCTCTTGTACTCAACCAATTCTCAAAGTAAAATGATATTGGTCGGAATATTTTTCAATGAAACTCAGTTTATATCTAAAAATTATGTTTACAAATTGTCAACTGATTAAACTACTTTGTCAAATCCTTAGAATGCAAGAGATCTAAGCATTGTTTGTACCAAGAAATCTTGTTGACAAATAATCGAAGAGTTATACAATTCTAAATTTTGATCTCGATATTTTCATTGATCAAATTCTTTGACAAACTTTTGAAGTTCATATAAGAAGAAAGAACATAGTTCTATCTAGGATTTGATTAGGACATAGTGCTTTAACTAAACCAACAAGTTTAGCCTACCATAACTAAGTAAAACTTAAGCATGTTTATGAATATTAGAAGAATAAAATGAAAATCGACTAAAACTGGAGTTCAATTATACTTATTTGAATAGAAATTGCATTACAAAATGT
>BRYF01000025.1:7676148-7681148 GCA_030159135.1 Actinidia polygama | reverse complement strand
CTAAGTTTAGAAAATGTGTTTACCTAAACTCCGAGAGGATTCACACTTCGACGCCAAAATTATGCTTTCAAAAAAATTTCTAAGTACAAAGTTTTCCTAAGTATGAATTTTGACCGAGATGCGATCCTCGTTTGCATGACTACTGAGGCTCAGGATGTCCTAACACAAGCGCGAGTCTATTCGCTGAACTGCCCAAGCATGAGCTTGAGGTGTTCTAAAGCAAGCGCGATACTATTCACCAAACTGCTCAAACACGAGCTTGAGATGTTCTAAAGTAAGCAAAAGACTAGTCACTAAACTGCTCAAGCTTGAGCTTGAGATGTCCTAAGTAATCACAAAGTAAGTTTGAAGAAAAGCAACATCTATGCTCTGGCATGCAAGTAGCAGATTTTTGCTAAGGCATGTGTAAAACTTGCTCATCGAGTTGCCTGAGTACCAAGCTTAGGAGTATTCTAAACATTCACAAGATAAGTCTGAAGAAAATCAACCTCTATGCTACGGCATGCAAATAATAGATTTTTGCTAAAGCAAATGCATGACTTGGTCTTTAAACTACCTGAGTACCGAGCTCAAGATTGTCTTAAACATTCACAAGGCAATGTAGAATAAAAGTGGATATATGCTACGACATTTCCAAGCTACCTAAGTACAGAGCTCAAGATGTCCAAAAACATTCAACATGCAAAAGAGAGGTAAATTGAGTTAGGAAGAGAAAAGCTTTTTATATATAAAGAATTTACACATATTACTATCTAAAAAATATGTACAAAGTTCAAAAACCAGGACCAACCCCTCTATATTGCAGCAAGGCACTTTACATATCGAGGGGGTTGTCCTGAAGAACTCCCTCAGCTCGGGCTCCCTCCACTTTTGCCTCTAACTCATTTTCTGCCTTGGCTCCTGCCACCACAGTCTCGCCATCAGCAACATCTTCATCCTCCTCCACGGAGTGGTTGGAATACTCATCCTTGTCAAAGCCGAACAAGCCCAAGGGCTTTACTACAGCCCATGCGGGATGATTTGGGGGGCTGTCGAGATCCTTTTGACACGCGAGTCAGCCGTCATGAAATGCATTAGACCACTCTTGGGATACCTAACAGACATAGAATAACCCTGTTCTGTTCCATCCGTGGTCGAAAACCCGTTGGTAAATAGGGCCTTGGGCTACCTTCTAAAGCTCAGACAACTGTCCCCGAGTATTGTCTAGCTCAGCATGGGCCACCGCAAGCTTCCCTATGATAAGCATTCGCTCCTCAATAGCGGCGACGAGCTTCTCGTCCCTACTCTTTAACTCACCCTTTATGGTGGTGGTTTTTCTCTATGCTCTCTTTAGTTCATCAAAATGCTTCTTTTCTCACTTAAGGTTAGTCATTAACCTTTAGATGGCCTGTAAAAGACAGACAAACCCGAGCTCAATTACTTACCTGGACATTCTACATGATGGTAACGCTACATGTCATTACTCTGTCCTCCGCGTATAGATCAGTCACATCTTGGGAAGCATGGTATCCTGCCCTAAAGCTATGCAAGTGTCATGTTCCCGGGCTATGTCAGCAATTGTAACATGCCGCCTGAGCTTTCTAATGGAAAACTCAGTGGCCTAGAGCTCAGGGACAACGACGAGAGTTGAAGGGGAGGTCGCGGTAGAGATGGCCCCTACCCCACTTCGTTGTTTGCAAGAAGGGCCCTCTTCAACACTCTTCTCCTTATTAGTATCTTTTTGGGGATGCGATGGGGGGATAAGTGCCTCAAAGTAGGAGCGGGGTCCTTTTTCTTTTTCTAAATTGGTTCAGGATCTCAGACCTTCATCAGTTTGGGGGGCATCTCCACCTCAGAACTTGAGTCTACCCCCTCACCACCAATGATGAATGTTCAACTTCTTCTCTAACAGTTGTAGGTTTTCCGGAGGCCTCATCTTTTGAGTTGCCCACTAAAATTGGGTTAAGCTCAGCCAAGTTACTATCTGAGATAGCTTGATCGTCCTCTCCTTCTTCTCCAACTTCTTCATCTACCTCCTCTTGTTCAACCTCCTCTTCGCCCTTTACCTCGGCTAAAGTAGTAGTGAGCTCTCTTCCTGACAATTGAAGTAAGTTGGAACTTGCCTTTTCTTCCTATTACTCTAATTCATAAGTGAAGTCAACAGCCTTTTCATTGATATATTGACTTATAGTTTGGTTGTCAGAGTTTGATTGATGAGCTTGCTTTCGGATACGGAGGGGAGGAAGAGCAACTAAGGTTAGCTTGGAAGATCAGTGAGGGATTGTATTACAGTAAACGGGCTCATATTGTAAAAGTGTGGCAACATCACGAGGATCTTGGATCTTGTTCATGCGTTTGATGATAGCCTTACATTGCTCAGAATGAACCTTATAATAGTTGTTGAAGCTTGCAAAAATAGATCAAATGAGCAACGCCAATCAGACTCTAAAACAGGTTCAAGCTTATTCAAAAATAATACAAATGCATTGAATTGATATGTATTTGACCGAGATGCAATATACTTACCATCATTTATTCTACCATTGGCTCTCAAAAAGGCCCACAACCCATCATTAACATGCCAAAACTCCAAGTTGCTCGAGATCCAAACAAACTCGTATAAGTAAAGGTCCTTGTCTGGATTCTCGGTTACCATCCTAGCTTAGGGAAGCTGATTGTTCCTAAGTCTAAGATAATAGTTGCCCGCAAAGAGGTTCGTGTCGGTCTCCCATTTAAGTCGAACTACGGTATAAACATGCAATAGGTCCAAGGCAAATAATGACAGTCCCTCCCTAAAGTATTGCTATATTATGGATTGCACTGAATCGGATCGTTGCAAGAAAGTAATTCATACAAAATTATCATTTAATGATGAAATATAACATATGCTATTCATAATTAACTTTTAATCCTAAGATAATAGTGAACTCAAGTTTTTGACATTGGTCACTTTGATTTACCAGTGAGTGAGATTAATTGAGGTCAACACCTCGGTATCTTGGGTGATCACTGTTAAGTCTGTGGAAATAATTAATTCTCAAGATGGAATGTCACTCTTTTCTAGAAAAGAGAACGTATCACTTGTGAGTTAATTTATTAGTTTATTAGTCATTGAAATCTAAATCTGGTCTTTTCTATAAATTGTTTATCGAAAAACTTACTATTTTTGGTGCTAAATAGGAAATGAATTATGAATCATAAGGGTAAAAAATAATTAGGGTTTGATAAATAGTTAATTAATCCAAACCTAATTATTAGTACCAATGAAGAGGGATTTTGATTATGGTGACAAAATAGAGATAAAGGGTATTTTAGTCATTTTACTTTGGAATGCAATTCAAGATATTTAGTGCAATTAATTTTGATTAATTAAAATACTAAATTAAGTTATGAGATAACTAAGACTTTAGTATTTTAATTGTCATTGCCCAAGTAGGTGACCTAACCTATGTATATGTGTATATGGGGCTGCAAATCTCAAGACTTTTCTCCGCAGAATTTTGTGAGAATAATTTGAGCTTCCAGACTATAAAAGGATTGGTTAGAGTTGAGTGAAAATGAGAGACTCTAGAAAAACAAAGTCCTAAATGGTTTAGGACTAGGATTTTGAAAAGAAAAAAAATGGTTGCAGGAATTATAATGGCAAGAGCAATCTGTTAGGAATTTTATTCCCACATGTCCAAATATTTAATTATAATTTGGAAGAATTTATTGTATCATACAATTGGATGTTATTTTATTATATCATGAGATGATATGGATATTATTATATACCATAAGATAATATGCTCTTAAGTTATTAAGAGATACGATATATGTGTGAAAATAAAATTTTCACAAAGGAGATATAATCATTGATTATAGTAATTTTAAATTAGTTCATAGTAGGTGATGAGATTTGACGTATCATCTGCGAAGACTATAATACTATCAACCTATATGTGATAGGATAGTTTATCTCGACCATCAGAGTAGATGACTTTGAGTTAATCTATTGGTATATTGCGAATATACTGAACTAGATCATCGTAAGAAAGTAAATCATATAAAATTGTCGCTTCATGATATAACGTGTTCCTAAGTTATCTAGAGATACGATAAATGTGTGAAAATGAGATTTACATGGGAGATATTAATCGTTGTTCCTAGTAACTTTAATTAGTTCATAGTCAGTGATGAGTTTGAACGTCTTATCTACAAAGACTGTAATACTCTTAACCTCTATATCATAGGATGATTTATCTTAACCATCAAAGTAGTTAACTTTGGGTTAAAGTATTGGTGTATTGGTAATACATTGAGCTGAATCTTTGTAATAGAAAAATCATATAAAATATCATTTTATGATAAAATCTTACATAGCTATTTGTAATTGACTCTTAATTCTGAGAGAATGGTGAACTCAAGTTCTTGACATAGTTCACTTTGATTTATCAATGAGTGAGGTTAATTGAGGTCAACATCTCGGTATCTTGAGGATCATTATTAGGTCTGTGGGAACACTTAATTCGCAAGATGGAATCTCATTCTATTCTAGGAAATAGTGGGTATCACTTGTGATTTAATTAATTAATTTAGTCAATGAAATCTGGATCTAGTCTTTTTGATAAATTGTTTATCGAAATGAAGACTTATTGTTTTAATGACTTAATAGGAAATGAATTATGACTCATGAGAATTAAAATAATTAGGATTTGGTAATAGTTAATTAATCCAAACTTAATATTGATACCTAGGTAAAGGAGTTTTAATTGTCGTATTCAAATATTGATGAGGGTATTTTAGTCATTTTGCTTTGGAGCGCAATCCAAATTATTTCGTAGAATTAATTTGGATTAATTAAATTACTAAATTAAGTTATGAGATAACTAGCACTTTTAGTATTTTTAATTGAAGCCAAACAAGGACTCCCTAAGATCTCTATCCTTGTGTCGTTGAAGACCTAGTCTATATATATGGTATATGAGCTGCCAATCTAAATGATGAATTCTCTACAGTATTTTAAGAGAAAAATCTGAGAG
>BRYF01000025.1:7638648-7641148 GCA_030159135.1 Actinidia polygama | reverse complement strand
ATAGGTGCTAGAATTTTTAGCAATAAAGTGATGAAATTTGCTGAAGAAACACAACAATAAGTTGCTGAAATTTTAAAATAAATTTTTAAAGTTTGCTGAAGAAATGCAGTAATAAGATGCTGAAATTTATTCTAGAAATGCAGCAATAAGTTGCTGAAATTTTCAGCAATAAGTTACTAAAATTTGTTGAAAAAACGCATCAATAAGCTGCTAGAATTTGTTCTAAAAATACAACAATAATTTGCTAAAATTTTTAACAATAATGTGGTAGAATTTGTTCTAGAAACGCAGCAATAAGTTGTTGGAATTTGCTAAAAAAACGCAGCAATAAGCTAATGTAATTTTCAAAAATAAGTTATATTGAACTCCTTTTTTTATAAGCGTTATAGGATTACATGGCTGAAGATTTGAAATTGGAAAAAAATAAAAAACTAGCTTCCGCTGTGAGAAAACTATTCCCTTCACTCTCGACAAAGGAATGGCTTGAGGGGGCAAAACCCTAACCCTAAGAGATGAAACCCTAACCCTAATATAGGCACAATTAATGGGCAAATGAATCACAAGAAATCTAGAATTAACAATATAGGCACAAGTCGGACCAATTTAAATGGCAGACATATATCTAGGGGCAACCTAAAGCCCTTAGGACTCGGAAAGTTTAATGGTCACCCACCAATGCCGAAAAGACTGTCATACCCCCAACCTAATTAGACATAATTAATGCTACATTAGGCGGGATGTGATCGCACAAGCCACCATGTCTGCGAACGACACCTGTATCTACCACAATATCCACCATATTTCTTAAATCAAGAAGAGTGCATAAATACCCATCTACTGACGCAAAACTGAAATATATATCCTAAACTGAAATATAAACAAATCTCTTTAAAACACCAGACACTTATACAACCGACGCAAAACTAGATAAAATTGTATAAAGGCAAGAACTGTCCTAAGTTCTGCCAATGACATCCAAACACGACTAGGAAAGTCACCATGTCTAGGACTGCGACCATAGTGAACCAAACAATTATCTGTATCTCCTCACCTGTCAAAACAATCTGTGTGGGTGTGAGCTAAAAGTCAACGCGCTCACAATAGATAATCAAACTCATAAAAAATAATAAAGTAATCTCATGCATCACAGAAATTCAGCAATAGAGTGCATTAATGCGATAAATACGAATCAACAATGCAATGATGCATCACCCGCATGTGCGCGCAAATTTAGATAACGTTGCCCCAATGTCTGATGGCTCGTTATCAAGGAATGCCCCTACTGACACATCCCTCAGGAATGCCCCTACTGACACATTCCTTAGGCTAGTCCCTCATGACTAAGCCTTCCTCTATGCAATTCATTGGCACGCAATATGTAATGCCACCTCATATGTATGTCATCATCAACAATATCAAGTCACCTTCTATGAATATCATCACAGATATAATCACCATCATTAATCATATATCACCTCATTAATATAATCACCATCATTAATCATATGAGAGATCATCATTCAATAGTAATCAATAAGTTAATCAATTCAATACGAATAAGATTATCTATATCCCCACCTGTTACCGCACTTACACCTTACTTTAAGTTATCTCGAAGACAATTTTCCTTACTTAGCTCCTCGAGGGTCACCACTTTATGTAGAATAACTGTATTTTATTTTGGCTCCATTTCGGAACCTAACGAAAGAAAAAAGTTATCACCGATAACAATTAATTCAGAATAATTAATCCAATCCTATAATTTATAATCTAACCTTATGAATTCTCATTAAATGTTATCAGTTACAACCCAATAAAATTTCAAAATGATCGGACCATTTTTCACCGTCGATTGTCACAAAATACGCCCATTATCACTACCGATCACCACTTTATATAATACGTCACTCTAACTTTAGAATTAGTCTAAACTGATCCCATAATTGAATCCATAATACTGAAAAACATAGGAAACGACTATTTATACGACCAAAAACTCATCCAATTGACCAATTTTTGAATAGGGTACACGATAGGACCATAGGCTCGCCCACACTGGATAATTTACAGACCTGGGCAGCCATAAACACAAACAGAAGCTTCAGCCTCTGTTTTCAATTTCAAATTCGTAGAGTCAATTTCAAATTCGTAGAGTCTCGCATATATATATATATATATATATATATATATATATATATATATATATACACACACACACATCTACTTATGATTTCAAATGTAAAATCCCTAAACACATCAATTGATATCAATTTAAATAATGATTAATTCAAACAAATGGAAAGACTTGGTATGAAATCTCACCATTTATAAGTTTTTCAGACCCAAATCATCTTTCTCTCTCTCTCGGTTCTCCTCTCTCTCTCTTTCTTTCTCTCGGTTCTCCCATTTCTCTCCTCTGTTTGCTGTTTTTTTTTTCTTTAAAACTATACATACATGTATATGTTGCTTGCAAAGAGAAAAGGACACGCATGTCCTACTC
>BRYF01000025.1:7601148-7611148 GCA_030159135.1 Actinidia polygama | reverse complement strand
GGAAAGTGAGCGGAGTTGTTGTGGTATAAAATTGGGGAGACCAACCAACAGTCGGAATTGCTATTTTTCACCTTGGCACTAGACCTCGGCAAATGCTTGGGCAACCTGCACAGCAATGGACAAACGTTACCGGTCGGGGCGACGCCACTCAAAACCCCTCCGGCGTGTGAATTAGAACAAGACGAATATAAGATCAATAACAAAGCTCTCTAAATAAGAATGGTGTGTATTGAGCGTACCTTTGCATAATGGGGGAGTGGCCTTTATATAGTTGGAGATTGGAGATTTGTGCTCTGATATTCAGGCAAGATTTTAGGATAGCTATGTTTAGAAAATATATCTCGAAGATCTAGGAGATATAACTGGGGAGGTTGCCATGTGGAGAAGATACCGTAATTATAGGTCAAGTAATGGAGAAGGAGTCTCACAAAGGTAGTTTCCTTGTAGAGGTAGAGTTCTTATGGAGACGGTCTTTATGGAGGCAGATCCCTGACGGGAGTGGAGTTCTTGTGGAGATGGGCTTTGACTGGGTGAGCTAATCGACCTCGCCCATTGGCGAGATGGAAATCAATACGGAGTACAAGCGAGTTGAGCAACTGGGGATGTGACTTAAGGCATGCAAGACTAGACTGGTGACACGGCGTTTGTGGAATATGCCCTGTATGTGGAGACTTACCATATCCGGAGATTGTTCCTAGATCGTAGGAGAATCAAGGCGGTGGCGTGTCCCATGGAGACCGTGCTTACCTCGGTAGAGGGTTCAGAGATGTCTTACCTCGGTCAAGAGGGTTTGGAGATGACTTCATTTAACATCGGTCAAGAGGATTCAGAGATGTCTTACCTCAGCCAAGAGGGTTCGGAGATGACCTCATATAACCTCGATCAAGAGGGTTCGGAGATGACCCCATTTACCCTCAGTCAAGACAGTTCGGAGATGACCTCCAGCTTATGGAGAATGGCTAATTGGATTGCATTATGACAAACATAGGCGCGGTACGTGACCATCTCGGAACCTAATGGTTCACATGTCATTTGGGACACATGTTCATCTCAGATATTACTAAGGCGAGGTGGAAGATTTTATCCCATATTAGTAGTTTCGGTATTGATGGAGGTAATGGAGGATAGTGGTTGCTTGGTGTTGGACACAGTGGTGGTGTTCAATTCTCGTATTTCCCATAGAGACAATGGAAGGAAGACAATTGATGACATTGGAGCTTCTAATTTGATGTTTTAATTCCTTCCTTCCATCACCAGTAACCATCCCTCCCTCTTTCCACCACCTTCCACCACCAACCACAAAATCGAAATATAAAACTTATCAATCTTAATAATTGGGAACACATCATACAAATTTATCACTATCGCATTGACAACCACAATATCAAACTAACCACAAATCAATCCACCCAAGATAAATCCATTTATTAAACAGCATAACTCGACATGGAGAGAGAGAGAGAGGATGGGTTGACTGGTGTCCGGATGGGGAAGAATGGGGAATAAGGGAATGAGGGGTTACTTAGTCAAGAGTAAGTTTCCAGAATGAGGCTTTAGGGTAATTAAGATAGACAGATAGATAGATAGATATATTGATGAGGGATAAATTATCCCAAGTTGTTCACCTCGCCACTACACAGTTCATGTCGCCAGTGCTCTCCCAGGTCTTCGCCTCGCCTTTCACCATGAGGATGGGAGGACCAACAGTCCTTATCTCCGCTAGTGCTCACAACGCCAATCTCTGTGAATTCACCTCTTGTTCTCAACATCACCAAGGGGCGAGGATATCTATCTCGCCTGCTTAAAGACTCCGTCTCCATGAGACTTCTCTACCACGACGCCTATAATCACGGTTTATTCTCCATATGGTATTCCCCTAATATTACTCCAAGATCTCCTTCCATACTTAGCCGTCCGACGATCACGCCGTAATCTCCTCACATGCTTCTCCATTCTTCATCTATAAAAAGGTCGTTCCCTCTACTAGGAAAAGGTACAAAAAAAAACACAACTCAATTATATACCCAAACCCTTGCATACTCCCCGAGAGTTCTGTTGCTTTGCTTTGTCTATAGCTTATTTTTCTTGGTCTGATCTCCATGCCAAAGGGGTTTCGAGCAGCCTCGCCCCGGCCGGTTATATTTGTTCTCTTGCGCAAGTCGCCCGAGATCAATTCTGAGTTTAATAAGTAATTATGATTGTTGGTTGCTCGCCCCCAAAATCATAACACAATAGCTTGGTACCGTCTGTGGGAACGACAATTCTCAACATTCTATGCACACGCGCAGCTGTTTGTTGTCTAGACCAAGTATCAATGGCCCTCTCAAAATAAGAGCACTCCCTATGGCTAACACCAGCCAAGCTCCAGATCTTGAGGGCCTCCACCGTGAGATTCGAATCATGAACAAAAACAATGCACGCCTAATACAACACGACACTACCAATAATCCCCTGCCTCTTACCACAATACCTGTTCCAGAAGGGGTCAGCCAATCTCGTCATTCTGACTGATCAAGTGATTGCGATTCTCAAACTCACCAAATACTAGTCAGGCACACTCTATAAGGAGTAGGCGACGCTGATCACCGAGCTTACGCTCTAGGCAAGATAGGAGCCTTTCAGAATCGCGATCTTCTAGCCGGACTCACGATACGGATGGTGAGAAAACTAGGAGACGAGGAAGATTGCCTTGTCGAGATGACCAAGCTCCTAGGCGACGGACAAATCCACCACCCAAAAGATCAGAGACCTGGACGCTCGAATTTATGCCATCAACACCGGCGCTAGTGCTCCAGTTACTGGGGATGCCTTGGTATGACAAACCGAGCCCCATTCACTGAGAGAGTGATGAGAATCAAGGTCTCATCTAAGTTGAAATTACCAACTCAGCTCAGAGTATACGAAGGAAAGACTGGTCCAATAGACCATCTTGATTCATACAAGAATTTGATGACACTTCAAGGATATTCAGATGAGGTGATGTGCAAGGCTTTTTCTGCTACTTGGAAGGGACCGACGAGGTTGTGGTTCAGAAAATTGTCTCCATGGACCGTTGACTCTTTTGGCAACCTGAGCAGACTCTTTGTCGCTAATTTCATGAGTTGTAGGGTCAGACAAAGGAATGCATCACACCTTTTCATAATTCACCAAAAGGACGGGGAAAACTTGAAAGACTACGTTAAGCATTTTAACTAGGCCATCCTAGAAGTGGAGGACGCAAGTGATAAGGTGGTGATTATGGCCATGATAGAGGGACTTTGCTCAGGACTACTGTTTGATTCCCTTTCCAAGAAAGTTCTAGAGCCCCAGTCAGCACTCCAGAGCAAAGCCGACAAGTACATCACCGCAGAAGAATTGGTAGAGGTCAAGCGTAGAAGGCGAGGAAGAGATGATCAAAAGAGAAAGTAGCCTAACTTCTAGTAAGATGACTATAAAGACGAAGTCAAAAGCAGATCAGATCGAGATACCAGGAGGCGGACTAATGACAGACGTCCTCGTATGCCACCTCACTGACCAGACCTAGTATTACCTCCTCTCAATACGCCTATAGCCTAGGTACTTATGGAGATCAAGAACGAAGAATTTGTGAAGTGGCCAGGGAAGATCAAGACCAACCCCTTCAAGGGGAACAAAAGCAATTATTGCGAGTTTTATAGGGATCATGGGCACAATATTGAGGATTGTTTCCATCTAAAGGAGCAGATAGCCGACCTTATCAATAGAGGGTATCTAAATAAGTTCATTGTTGATCGCCCATAACCCAACTCGTTTGAGAGAATATATGGCGACAACAGGCCGATAACAGGCAATATCCAAGTTATCCATGGAAGGTTCACATCTGGGGATGTTCAAACTCGTCCCGGACGAGACTTGCCAAAGAAGCCAGTGAGTGAGTAGAAGAAAAGGTCTACAACCTTTCCACTCCACTAGCCATAGTTCACCAGCCTATCACTTTCACCAATGACGATCTAAGAGGCTTGCACCTGCCCCATGACAATGCGTTGGTTGTCTCTACTACGATCGTCAATTTTAACTTGTAGAGAATCTTGACCGACAATGGAAGCTCTTCCGACATCCTACTCATCTCGGCATTTGATAAGGTAAAAATTGGGCGAGATATGCTCCACCCGTTCCAAACCCCTCTGATCGGATTTGGAGGGCGTACAACACATCCTCTTGAGTTGCCTTTGACTTTGGGAGTAGAGCCTCACCAAACCACAGTATGGAAAGACTTCATTATTGTGGACTGTCCATCGCCATACAATGCGATTTTAGGTCGCCCAACGCTTGAAAAGATCGAGGCAATCACCTTCACCTATCACCTAATGATGAAATTCTCCAAAAGGTAGCTAGACAGTGCTTTATCACGGCCATGAAGACCAATTTCACTCCATAACCGAGCTCCCAATAGCAATTATAGGTTGGCGACACCAAGATGGAGGCTCTAAGGGATGAGATGGATGAAATAACTCTAGTTAATCCCAGAGAAATAGAAAACACCAAGACAGTAGAGGAAGTAGCTCCAGTTTCAGTACATCCTGACCATCTTGATCGCCATGTTATGATCGGGACCAAATTGACCGAGGAACTACGAAATGTCTTGGTGGAGTTTTTGAAGAAAAATTACGATGTATTCTCATGGTCGTAGGGCGACGTTCCAAGGATAGATCCCTAGGTCGTCGTTCACAAGCTGTTCACCGACTCTAACCATTCTCCAGTCCGCCAGAAGAGAAAAAAGTTTGCCTCAGAATGCCTAAAAGCCATAGAAGAAGAAGTGGCTAAGCTCATCAAAGCCAATGTTATCAGGGAACCTCACTATCCGGATTGGCTCGCCAACGTTGTCGTTGACCCTAAAAAGGGAGGAAGTGGAGAATATGTGTTGACTTTACCGACATCAACAAGGCTTGCCCAAAATATAGTTTTTCTCTGCCCAAAATTGATCTGATTGTTGATGCAATATCCAAGCATGAGTTCCTTAGCTTCATCGACGCCTTCTCAGGTTATCATCAGATCAAAATGCACTCGCCCGATGTGGAGAAGACTTCTTCTATCACAGAGAGAGGACTATACTACTACAAGGTCATGCCTTTTAGGTTGAAGAATACAGGAGTGACATACCTGAGATTGGTCAACAAAATGTTAAAAGATATGATAGGGAAACTATGGAAGTGATAACATACTGATCAAGAGCGTAAGAGCATCTGATCACATCGCCCACTTAGAAGAGACATTTGGCGTCTTGAGAAAGCACCGTCGGAAAAGTTCCTTGGTTTCTTGGTGACAAAATGAGGGATTGAAGCGAACCTAGACTAGATTCAAACTCTACTTACGATGAACCCGCCCAGGAACATACATGAAGTGCAATAGTTAACTGGGTGGGTAGTTACTCTTAACAAATTCGTCTCCAAATCAGTGGAAAAGTGTTTACCATTCCTCAAGATCTTGAGGAAGAACAGAACCTTTGAGTGGACGGAAGAATCCGAGATGGCATTCCAATAGCTTAAGGAGTACCTCGGATCTCCTCAATTGCTCACAGTTCCTATAACAGGCAAGGAGCTCATCGTTTATCTATATGTCTTGCCAATAGCAGTGAGTGCAGTGCTTATCCGAGAAGAGGACAAAGTTTAAAAACTAGTGTACTATATCAGCAAAGTCTTCATAGGAGCTAAAATTAGATACCTAAAGATTGAGAAGCTCGCCTATGCCCTTTCGATCGCCGCTAGGAAGCTTCACCATTATTTCCAAGCTCATCCCATTGTTGTGCTGACGGATCAACCATTAAAGCAAATTTTCCAACGACCTGACACCTCGGGATGACTTCTCAAATGGTCTATTGAATTGAGCAAATTTCTCATCAATTACCTACCAAGGATGGCGATCAAAGCACAGGCTTTGGCTGATTTCATATATGAATTTACATATGATGCCACTCTGGAACCAGAGATAACTCTTCACGAGGTGGAAACTCCAGAAAACTCGAGCTAAGAAGATTACCTCACCAAGTGAAAGCTCTTTGTTAATGGGTCATCCAACCAGCATGGCTATGGTACAGAACTCGTTCTCCAAACCCCTTTGGGCGATCAGATAGAATACGCCATGCGTATCGGATTCAAAACCACCAACAACGAAGCTAAATATGAAGCCTTCCTCGCTAGACTAAGGGTTGCATCAAAATTGGGAGTAGAATCTTTAGACGCCTTCAGTGACTCCCAACTTATGGTAAACCAAGTTCAAGGAGATTACCTCGCCAAAGATACCAGATGATGGCTTATCTGGACGAAGTTAAGGCCATGTCAACAAAGATCCAGAATTTTAAGATTCGCCAAATCCCTAGAGAAGAGAACAAGAAGGCTGACGCCTTGGCTAACCTCGCCTCGGCCTTTGATTTCATCTCGGATAGAAGTATCCCATTGGAATTCTTGAAAAATCCAAGTATTGACATCGCCAAAACCATATGTCAAGCTACAAAAGATTCAACATGGATGGGCGAGAGATGGAAAACTACCATTAGATAAGCTCCAAGCATGTCGAATCCAATATCGAGTTTCCAGATTCAAATAAATTCACGAGGGTATATGTGGAAACCACTCAGAGGTGAGATCACTGGTAAGGAAAGCTATTCGCCAAGGATATTTCTGGCCTCAGATAGAACGAGACGCAACAACATACACCAGAAAATGCGACAAGTGCTAGAGGTTTGGAGGTTTGCTCCAGTGAGTCATCTCCCCCATACCGAGATGGTGCTGATGACCAGCCCATGGCCATTCGCCCAATGGGAAATTGACATACTTGAACCTCTTCCTCAAGCTCCATTACAGAGGAAATTCTTGATTGTCGCCATAGATTACTTCACCAAATGGATTGAAGCAGAGCCTCTCGCCAAAATCATAGAGAAGAACACCAAAAATTTCATATGGAAGAGTATCATTTGTCAATTTAGAATGCCCGAGGTTATCATCTCAGACAATTCAAGGCAGCTCAACAATGACGGATTCAAGCTTTTCTGCTCGGACCTTGCCATTTTTCATCATTTCTTTTCGCCAGGTCATCCTCAGGCAAATGGTCAAGTGGAGGTCACCAATAGAATAATCCTGAGAAATCTAAAGGCGAGATTAAAGAATTCCAAAGGTGAATGGGTAGAAGATCTACCGAGCATACTTTGGATTTACCACACGACGAGCAAAATCTCTATAGGCGAGACGCCGTACTCTCTAGTATATGGGATAGAACCAGTCATTCTAGTGGAAATTGGAATGCCGAGCTTCAGGACTTCAAATTTCGACAAAGAGAACAACAAAACGGAACTAAGGCTCAATCTTGATCTCCTTAACAAAAAGAGGGAGCGAGCTGAGTTACGCCAAGCAGCCTATAAGTATCAAGTCTCCAAGTACTACAACAAGAGAGTTAAGCACAGATCTTTCCTGCCTGGTGACTTGGTCTTTAGAAAAGTCATTTTGCCTACAAAGGAGCCCAATGATAGGAAGCTCGGTCTTACATGGGAAGGCCACTGTAAGGTCGTCAAAGTATCTAGGCCGGGAACCTATTGGATAGAAAATAATAGTGGGAAGGCACTACCTCATCCTTGGAATACTGAGTACCTGAAGAAATATTTCCAGTAGTCTCATTGATCGCCATGAAACTAATTTTTCCCTAATGTGATATTGCCAAAGACTTTTAAATCACTAAAATCGCAGAAATCTTTGTCGCCATGAGAAGAAAATCACCTATGCAGTATGTCCTCGCCAAAGTCAAAAGATCGCCAAACTCTCCATGCGATTATGATTGTAATCGTCAAATTCTATTGATCATGTTCGCCAATCTCCATGTAATAGTGATTATTTTAATAAAATGACGTTTCTCTAGTTCTTGCCGTCAGTATTCACCAAAGTGGATAATGTCGCCAATTTCAAAGATTTAATTCGCCAAAAGCTCATGTGATTGTGATCGCCAGTTCTTATGTGATTAAAGTTACTCTCTAATTAAAATTTGATTATTTCACTAGTTTGTTCAATTGTGGTCGCTAAGGTGAATCGCACTTATCATGATTGCCAGCAAATTATGTTCGCCAAGTTAATCTTGCCTATATACTTTTAGTTCTCCAAAGTTATTTCGCTAGTTCAAGTGAAGCTCGCCTAAGTTTATCTCGCATGTTGCCTTGTTATTCGCCAAATTCATGATATGATGTCACCATACAAATCAAATATAAGGAAATATGAGAATGCAGGCGAGACAATATGAGACAAAAATTGATGTTCATTCATTGAAAATTAAGGTTACAGCTCGCCATTATAGGGAAAAGGGAAAAGTACAAATGATTAAAGAGAGAAGGGATCACCGTTCTGATCGCCATCCTTCTCCTTCTCCTTCTCCTCCCCTTCCCTCTCCTCTAACTCATCCTCCTCCTCTTTGAGCAGATTATGATCAACTCCCCTGCCTTCGAGGTCTATGCCGGGGCCAGGTTGATAGCGACGAAGCTGCCATTTGCAAAAGTCAAATCCCTCGCCAAAATATTTGGAAGTTATCTTTTCAACAACCTCCTGGAAATCATCCAAGGATTTGAACTCCTCAATGGCCAGCTTCCTGGAGCGAGCTTCTATATCCATCAGCTCAGCAACCAACACCTCTAACTTCGCCAAGGTGCCCTTCCCGGCAGCCACTACATTAACCGTTTTACTGGCATCTTTGTTCGGTGGCTCGATAAACTTCCACGTTGCCTTATTTTGGGTCGCCGATGGCGACATAGTTCCATTGTCCTAAGAAACGGAAGCTGATTTCCCCTTTTTACTGAGCGAGGTGTCAAAGACCTCCTTGGGGAGCTTCTCGCCAATGGCCACCCCCCTTCACCGTAGGAGTGGACTTCGCCGCCGATCTCTCGCCCTTGGATTCCTCCACCTTTTGGCCGAGCTTCTTCAAGATAATTCTCCTTGACATAGCTACAAATGAAAACCAACGTCAGTAAATGGGCAAGATGAAATACTTAGGATGAAACTAAAAATAGTACCATCTGATCTGATCTCGGGGAGTAGCCGTGGATCTAACCAGGCCTCCAAGCTTGAGCTTGAGCTTGAGCTACCTAATTCCAAACCAAGGACAAGTGGTCTGAATTTTTGCCCTAGAAGCCTTAGCAAAGTTAGATCAGGAAGAGGAGGTAAAATTTTTCTTATTTTCTTCCTGATGGTGACTATGTATTCTATCGAGCTATCTTGGGAATTGTCACCTCGGCGAGGATCATCTCGGGAGTGGTGAGACTCAGTCTTGTCGCCCGCAATTAGAGCCGCACCGCCCGTTGATGGATTATCTCCTTTATTTCCTTCACTAGACGCCATGGATTGAGTGGCGACCTTGAAGCACTTTTGAAAGAACTTGGACTCGAGGACCTCTTTGATTGTGAAAGGATTTATACCTGAGATTGAGTCCAAGATCCCTTAAAGCCTCTCCTGCTCGGCAGTGGACAGAACAGGCAGTTTATTACAGCACTTACCTAAAAAAAGGAAAAATCCTTGTCAGTCATAAAAGAGGAGCCATACTTGTCAAATAAAGGAATGACTCAGTATAAGAGAAACCAACCTGGGACGCCCCACAACATCGGAACCCTTGGAAATCTAGCGTCCTTGGATGTTCTCGAGGGTAACTCCCAGTCGTCTCCTGAGATAAAAAAGAATTTCTTCTTCCATCCCTTGACATTGTTGGGATATCCTTCGAACAGTCCCTTCCCTAACCTCACCTTGAAGTATAACCATCCAGAATCTGGCTTCGGGCTTTTATTCAAAGCAAACAAGCTCCTGAACTCATTAAGGGAGAGGGATAATTTGTGTGCTCACCAGACAACCACCGCACAGACGAGACTTCGTCAGGCATTGGGAACGAGCTGAGTGGGGCAGATGTTGTAATAGTAAAGAATTTTCCTAATAGTAGGGTGGATCGATAAGCGAAGACCAGCGTGGAAGGTAGCCTCGTAAAAAGCCACCTCTCCTGAATGAGTGGAAGTTATAGTCTCGTC
>BRYF01000025.1:7583648-7588648 GCA_030159135.1 Actinidia polygama | reverse complement strand
TCTCTCTCTCTCTCTTACAGAATTCTTTTATTATTATTATTGGATAATGTAAATTTTTAAAAAAATAAAATAGTTAGCAAAACTATAAAAAAAAAATAGTATTAAAGAACATACATGAAAAAATGATTAAGAAAAATAAAATACAATTTGTCTAAGAAAAATACATAATAAATTTAGAACATTGCTTTTGCTCTCAATAGTCACTGGCAGTTGGAC
Source organism: Actinidia polygama (assembly GCA_030159135.1). Classification (NCBI taxonomy): domain Eukaryota; kingdom Viridiplantae; phylum Streptophyta; class Magnoliopsida; order Ericales; family Actinidiaceae; genus Actinidia; species Actinidia polygama. The sequence goes on along the minus strand of BRYF01000025.1, from coordinate 7,588,432 downwards.
TTGTACTTCTAATGAGCAATGTTTTAGAACATAATTATACTATAATGAATTGCATAACTTAGTTTGTCTCCTTAGTCCTTTCATGTATCAAATCCTCATTATTTTCTTCCATTTATTTTATAGATGGGGATGAGTAATTTTTATTGATGAAAAATTAAAATTAATTTAATAATCACAGTGATATAATTTTGTTAGATTTAGTCTAAAGAAAAAGACATATTTTTTAAATCATATTTGTCGTTTATTTCTCACAACAAAATTAAGGAAAGGGGAGATTAAAAAAAGACCTCAAGGTTTGACATCTATAATAGATTAAAATATTATAGTTTTAATTAGAACAAATTAAATTCTAGAGTTTTAATCTTGTCATAATTAAAATCAATCTATGTTTCATTAGAATTGACATAATCAACTAACTCTTGCAAATGAATAAATAAATTAGAAAACGACATCTCTCAAAGTTATTAGTCTTTAAAATCTTTAATTAATGCAATTATGACTCATTTTGAAGTTAAAATTGATGCAATTAAGGTTTATTTTCTAATTAAATATTCAAACTATTTTCAGAGTTTTGTTTGAATATGATTCATAATTGCATCGACTAAAGGGTGATAATATTTGAAAGACGTTACTTTCACAAATTTCTGGAAAAAAATTAGTTGATTATGTCAATCGTAATAAGGTTTTTAAATTATGACCAAACCAAAACTCTAACGTTTAATTTGTTGATAATTAAAACTACAAGTTTTTTTTTTTCTGACTCTTAAGAAAATTTTAACTGTAGCCCATTGCAGGACAAATAAAAATATATTGCTATATAATTATTAGAACATTTATAGTTATGGTAGCAAATATACACATTTACACAAATTCTTTCGTATAGAATTCATAATACGAATGTAGGTCTCACACACCAATATGAGAAAGATTGTGTAAGGCCGGCCCGTTTGACATACCTAAATTGTTTTAGTTTTTTCACTTTTTGTTAAAATATAAAAAATGCATGAATTAGTACAAATCACTAGTGACTTTGGGACTTGCTCAAACTTGTAGGCCAAATGACCCTAAAAAACTACTAAAAAATCATATGCTCAACCAAGAAAATTGAGCTAAAAAAATAATGAGGATTTAATACATGAAAATATAAATGTGTTAAAGCAAACTGCATAGTCACAATTATAAAAATATAAAATTTTAATTAAATAACAATTTTTTTATACTAAATATAAAAACTAATAACCTAAACTGGTCCTAAATATACATACAAATGTGTTAAAGCGAACTGCCTAGAGACAAGCTGACCTCGGGAAAGGCAACTGTATAGTACATTCCGCTAACGTACGCGATCGACAGTTCAACTGGCTTTGGGGGGATCTGCAAGGTGATCCCGGGTGATGCTGATGCGACTTTGTACCCTCTGATTTTGATACTGTACACGTGAGCCGATACTATAAAAACATGGTGCTGGTGGCATCCCGAGAGTTACAACGTCTAAGCCAATCTCATCCGTTAAGGGTTCAAGATTCACACGCAAGGACCAGACCAACATGCACCGAAAGCCTCACTTAAAACAAATATTCTGCATTTCTATGCGAATGTTTGGGCGGTGAATTTGTCCCAGTAATTAATCTTTTGAGATAGTTACAAAAATAACTCCATAGTTTGACTCTTGTAAACCATCCAACCTGATGCTCTAACCTTTGGAATTCAAACCATGCTCTTCTAATTTGGTATCCATTAAAGCTATAAGAAAGTGTCGGGTATAATTAAACTTATGTTAAAATTATTTATTTAAAAATGAGTTTCTAAATTATTTTTTTTAACCATTGTATTGTTTTTGGCTCATAAACAGAAACACAAGTTGTGCCAAATATGTTGGCAAAATTTTTAAAATAGAAAAAAACAGAAGTTGTTGCTAATAAACTCCGTCAAACATGCTTGCTATTTTCGTCAACCTCTGTTAAAAAATGCCAGTAGAGAGGAAGGATCATTTTATCATTTTAAATAGTTTTGTTCTTCCTTCTTAACCACTCCAAATTAGTAAAAAAATCACTAATGACAGCTAAATTTATTGAAAGATCTAGACCAAATGGTCCCAAAAAAGCTAAACTTAAAAACTATCTGCTCAACAAAAGAAATCAGGCAAAAAAAAAAATGACCTTTTAGGTAAAACACAGCTAAAAAATATTCGCTAAACCGGGCATAAGTAGAGTCAATTATTTCACAGTGAGCATTAAGAAGAGCCGTGGATGTACAGTATTCCTCCAATTGTGCGTATAATTGTCAAAAATGGCAGTTTGTCATCAGTAACGTTTGAAAAAAGGTCAAAAACTGTATCAATCACGAACGAATTGGGTACCGTTGCCAAACATAAATTAATCCATATTGTTTTTCTTGACTTTTTAACCATTCAGCTCCGGCTATTAAAAATTTTGATGAATGTTCATTGTGTTGCATTTTGTTTGAAAAATGCTATGATTACCTTCTATTTTGATCATTTTAATTTATATGTGATGTGAAATGACCCATAATTATTAGATGTAATTGATTAATTTATGAAACTCATTGTATCAATGGTTATTAGATACAAATAAATTGCATAGATGTAGTTTAAGCATTTTTTATCCAGTTTTTGGCTTATTTTGATAATTCCAATCGATCATAATTTAGAATTCATTGTAAAGATCAGTACGATAAAATATTATGCTGATCAGATAAAATTTATATCTGTTCAATAATATTTTATGTTGTGGTAAAAATCTGGGGCGAGCAACCAACAGTCGAATTGCTCCTCGGCCTCGACATTGGACCTCGGCTAATACTCGGGCGACCTGCGCAGCAATGAACAAACGTAATCAGCCGGGGCGAGGCCGCTCAAAATCCCTCCGGCGTGCGAATCAGACCAAGGCGATGAGGAGAATAAAATTAGTAGAGCTCTGATAACAACGAGCTATTGAGCGTAAAATTAGATTGTGTACCTCTTAATGATGGGAGAGCGGCTTTTATATAGATAGAGAATGGAGAGCCGTGTTAGGAAACTACGGCGTGATCCTCGGAAGGATAAATATAGAAATGTATCTTGGAGATATAGGAAATTTAATACGAAGATCTGACATCTGAAGGACATCCCGTAATTGTAGATGGTGTAAAGGAAATAGTCTCTTCAGAGGTAGTTTCCTCGCAGAGATAGAATCCTTGTAGAGATGGAGCTTGTATGGAGATAATGTATTTCAGATCTCCCATTTGCGGTGGGGAGACTGATGAACCCAGTTGTGTACTGATTATTGGCAATGGTTCGATGGCGATCATGCTAGCTGGCGATACGGTGATATGGAAACATCTCGCCCATTAGCGAGATGGAGAGTGACTGGTGATACGAGCATTAGCGTGCACGACGGGATACTGTGGAGATTTACATGAAGGTGGGCGACGTTGTCCTTTGGCGAAGTGCGAATATTTTACCCATTATTTTATAACTTCATAAATGAGTGTGTCAGACAAAATTACAGTATTTTACCTATATATAAAATGATATTGATCATCTATTAATCTTTATCCAATCAACTTATTTTTTTATATTAATTAAATTTTTTAATGAGATTTGCAATACAAATGATTGAAATTATGAAAAAATGCTTAAATTAAACCAACACAATCTAAAAATGAACTGTAGAGTATCCTAGTTCAAACGAGGTTGGACGGTTGGACCGGTCTGACGAGCAATAACGTATTGAAAACATGTGATGGTCCACAATTTTCGACGGTCCGGATTCATAAATAGTGTCAAAAAAGTGTCTGTGCGCGAAGGTGATCAGTTTTTGCACATCGAGAATTTGCTACATTAGTAATACTAAGTTAATTCACATGGGTAATTTCGTCAATTGAAACATTTGGATGCAAACTGCAAACTGCAAACTGATTTTTTTATTGGGTAAACTATGCCAATTGATGTGGGGTAAAATCTACATCCACCAATAACCCACCATGGTCGTCATTCTTGAAGGGACCTTGTCGCCAAAATCTGTTGTGGTCGTCATTCTCCATAAGGATCGCATTGCCTCCGCAAGTGCTTATTTCGCCAATCTCTATGAGCTCGTCATGTTCTTCACCTCGCCAAGGGGATTTGATCCCATCTTCGTAAGGACGCCTCCATGAGAAGTCCACTTCCATGAGACTCCTCCAAATGGCATCTCTCTATTAAATCTCTGATATCTCCGGGATATACTTTCATACTTAATTGTCCGAGAATTTCGCTATGATCTCTTCACACAGCTCTCCATTCTTCAACTATAAAAGGGCCGCTCCCCAATCACTAAAGGTACGCACTACACGATAACTCTTGCATATTCATTTGAGAGCTTTGGTGTTGTCTCTGCCTATTTTATACTCGCCTTAGTTTAATCTCCACGCCGGAGGGGGTTTGAGCGGCCTCACCTCAGCCGATTACGTTTGTTACCCTGCGCAAGTTGCTTGAGCCATTGTCGAGGTCCAATATCAAGGTCACGAGCAATTCTGACTATTGGTTGCTCGTCTCCATATTTCTACCACAACAACAATAATCCTTTAAGTATTCACTTGGTTGGTCCCTCGTAACGTATTCAATTAAATTTTACCTGGTCTTTTAATTGTTTCTATGTTTGTTATATTTGAATTTATGTTCAAATTACTTATTTAAATTTAAAGTTAAAAACTTCGAAATATTTTTTAAAAAAATTAGCTTTTTATATTTTTAAAATTATTTTTGAGTCATAAACAAAACTCTGACACAACTAACATGCATTAAA
>BRYF01000025.1:7501148-7506148 GCA_030159135.1 Actinidia polygama | reverse complement strand
TAAGGTGCTAGAATTTGTTAAAGGAACACAACAATAAGGTGATTGAATTTTCAACAATAAGGTGTTAGAATTTACTGAAAAAACGCAACAATAAGATGCTAGAATTTGCTCTAGAAATGCAGTAATAAGGTGCTGAAATTTGCTGAAAAAATACAACAATAAGCTGCTGAAATTTTTAGCAATAAGGTATATTGAACTCCCTCTTTATCGACGTTGTAGGATTACATAGCTGAAAATCTAAAATAGAAAAAATTTTAAAACCCAACTTCCGCTGCGGGGATCTAATCCCTTCAAATAAGGCTCTAGCAAAATCCGCAGAGACCATAACATTCCGGATGATGTACTAATAGAAAGACCGGGCCCCAATGAGAAGGCCAATATAGTAGAGGGGAAGGGGATTCGCATACCAGTTCGTACCTAACTGATCCATCAGGCTGGTCTGAAATTCCCCCTTTCCTGCTGAACGAAGTTATGGCCTTGTGCCGACTTATCTTTATGCAGGTGTCTGTAAATTTCATGTGAACCATACTGGCGGTGGACGCTTTGACGCATAGGGAGGGTTCTGGAGTTTACCGCCTCAGATTTGCTTCATGTATATTGTGTAATTCGCCCTAAAAGAGACCCCGAGACCCAAATGTGCACCGAAAAATCATTACCTTCGGCTCCGTAAGCCCCAACAGCTCCAAACGAGATTAATGACGGATGCCCCAGACAAGGATTTGTATATGAATGACTTCGTTTGGATTTTGGGGCGTTAGAAGTTCCGAGATGACGATCCTGGTTTGTTTGCATTTCCCAGATATAGGGGCTATAATCCCATTGGTGAGCATCTGCAAACTTTTGCATTTTATAACTTTCATATATTGGCTTGTGAATAACTTCTATACGTATCTGAATTATAATGTATTTTATCTTGGTTTGCCTGTTGCAGGATTCAATAGCAGGTATTGGCGGAGATCCGAACATTGCACGGCGGCTATTAAATCGGTAAATAATTGTCGTCGGACTGGCAAAGTAACTGAGCTATTTTATTACGTTCCTCTATATCGTCATGTCATTCCGCACTGAGTTGACCGTCTGAGACAAGCTAGACTTCCCCTCTGGGCATCGGATTGAGTCAGGTACTTGTGATAATTATCTGGATTCAGAATCTTGATTTGGGAGCGTAGCCCCAGTACCCCTTTCGTCCCCTGGATTCTTTAAGAATCCCACTATGCCTTTTTACTTTGATGGTGAATGTTTGAAGTACGAAACTTTAGTAAAAATGATTATTTCAAGCGATGCGTTTGATATTATGCATGGTGCCACATTAAACAATATACAAATATAAAAACCATATATGATTACTTGTAAAACTATTCTTAGTGTATTTGGATAAGAACTCAAATCGTGTAAATAAAAAAAAATAAAATCTGAACCGTTGAATTCATTAATTGTTTTTTTCTCCACCAAATCTTTTAAGCCAAATACAGACTAAGAAAATAGACATGCCATAACCAAATTAGTAAAACCTTTTATTTCGACAACATAGGGAACTATTACATATTAATTAACATTAACATTGTATCATTATTACATGATCATCTGAGAGGAGAGGAGAGGAGAGGAGAGGAGAGGGGAGGGAGTCTTCAAGCACACACACAAGTGCCGTTAACACAGGCCTGGCAAGCGCCCAATCGGCAATCGTAACTACTGCGACATTTTAACCTGCATGGGCTATCCTCGCAATCTTTGACATCAAATCCTGGACAGTTGCAATTCCGTTTATAACCATCCTGATTGCTTCTCCTTCGTGCCCAAACACCTTCCCAAACTGCAAATCTGCCATATGTTTACAATTAGCAGTCCCATTCTTGTGGTATATGGGCTTGCACCCCTTGTTTTGCTCGCTTTTATAAGGTTGGTTTTGTTGGCAAATGCTTTTTTAACTCGCTTTTTTTTGTCAGCTTTTTTTACTTTCTGGTATGTCTTGAATAGAAACTTTTTTTTTTTTTTTTACAAAAAAAAACATATTTAAACAAAAAAAAAAAAAAAAACAAGCAGCAAAAACTGGTCTTATTTTATGTATTTGTTTAATTTTTTTCTTATTTGAGATTTTTTTCAAACGTAAGATCGAGAAGACAAACCAGATGCAATGACCAAGAGGATGGCACAGAAAGCCATTTTGAAAATAGGCTTCTCCATATCTTTAGGCTAATTGTGTTGCAAGTTGTATGTAAGAAACTGGTAAGTCAAATTGGCTTATGAAAATGCAAGTTTAGGTTTGAAGAAAATAGCAGAGATGAAAGAAGAAGAAGAAGAAGAAAATGTTGTCTCTACATTTCATTGCTTTGATGAATTGAGTACTCATTACTAACTTTATATAACCAATCTCCACCACCTCAGCCTATATAACAAACTCCATAACTAACAACATTATTTTCTAACAAACATAGTGCTGACATAAGCATTGAACGAACAAACTCTTTAACCGACTCTCTCGTGTGTATTGGCCTTTTGATAACTCAGTATACGGTTTAAGGGTCAATTATTTCGAACGATCAATTCCATCATTTACTAGTGGAGACACCAATTAAAATCTTGTACAGATTGGCACAACTCAAGAATTGGCATTGCTTAGGAGGTTTCAAACCTGAGACCTTAAAATGGAGCATACCTCCAAGTCTCAGGCATAAACCACCAAGCCAACTCCTGAGGCAGGAGTATAAGAAAAATTGAGAAACCAATCGACCGAAAGTTAGGTTTGGTTTGGTTTTGTAGAACTGATCAGTCGGTATGCTTTTAGATCTTTCAAAATTGATTTATTTTGTTACGTCTTCTTTTATGGTCTTTCAAACCATTCAAAATCGAATCGAATCGAATCGAAACGAAATTATATAAGCTTCCATATGTTTTATAAATCTTACCGTCCATTTGTAAATTTAAATCTCCAACATCCATTTAAAAATCAATCGAAATAGTCAAAATCTATTTTTTCTTCTAAATCTCAGTTGATTTGTTAAAATATTTTTGGGTTTGAAATATGATGATTAAGTGATTTTTTTTTAAATTAAAATTGGCATAAGCAAAAATAAAAACTAAAAAACTAAATCAAATTCCCTCTAACCAAACCGTTCAGTTCCTCTACGAAAAATATAGGTTTTGGTTTTACAATTCTACAAACCAAGATTTTTAGTTATGACACATAATTTCTCTCAAAACTGAACCGACCTAACCGATTATACCCTCACCCTCGGGTTTCCTGTATATTAGCTTTGATATGCTCCCATAAAGGAATGGGTGGATTTAGGCACATCAATGGATCGAATTCTGATCAAATCCGTGAAAATCTGAATATGGTAAATCTGCATTACTCGAATTCGAATTCAAATCCGATCCAACTTATATGGACATCCGGTTCAAAAATTCGATTTAGTCCATTTTTTATCTAATAATAAATAAACTCATAGAATGATAAAAAAAAAATACCAGGCACTAAAAATGCAAATCAACTCCAAAATTGGATCAACCAATTTTTAATTTTTTTAAACAAATAAAACTGATTTTTTTATGTAAAAAACTGTTTTTTCCAATATATATATTTGAAAACTATATCAGAAAATAAAATATTTTTTCCACAAAAATATAGTTGTTTTGAAAAACTGTTTTCAGAAAATAAAATAATTTGTTTTAACAAAAAGAAGTTTTCATAAAAACTATTTTCGGAAATTAAATAGCTTTTTAAAAAAAATTAACAATTTTTCAGAAAAAAAGTATTTTTAAAAAAATAAAAACAGTTAATCAAAAAAAAATATTTATTTTAAAAAATGGTTTTAAATATATATTTTCTTGAAAACTGTTTTTAGAAAATAAAATAGTTTTTATAAAAAAAATATTTTTTTCCTCAAAAAAAATTAGTTTTACTGGAAAACTATTTTCATAAAATATAACAGTTTTTCTAAAAAATAAAAGTTAGTTTTTTTTCACAAAAAACAATTTTATGAAACCTGTTTTCGAAAAATAGAAGCTTTCTTTTAAAAATATATTTTTTTGAAAAAACTATTTTTTGAAATATATATTTTCAAGAAGATAAACAATTTTTCTGGAAATATGTGCACATTTTTGGACCCCAAAAGTAAGTGGTTTAGCATGCTTTTGTATCGTTACTTGGCTCTTGTTTTCATTCTTACTTTCGTTGAGATCTTCATTTGTAGCCATTTTTTTGCTTTTAATACCTACACTCAACTACAATTATTTTTGTTCACCTGCATACGTTATACTTTGATTTTGTAACCCATTGGATGCCTATTTTGAGACTGTGTAACGGGACAAAAAAATATTTCTAGTGCATGTGATCATTTACCGCATTATGATTATATTGGAAACATAAATATGAAAAGTCTAAGGGAAAGACCCGAGAGAGGCTGTGGTGACTCTGGCTACTAGTAAAAAGACCTAAGTAATGTTGTGGTGACTCTAGTGCTAAATGGTTTAGGAAAAAGACCTGGATAAAGCCATGGTAACTCTATTTCGAATCGGTTTAGGAAAAAGACCCGAGTAAACTCGTGGCAACTCTAAGTGCGATGTTGGATCCAACGGATTGATGCCCTAAGACAACATTTGGCATTTGATATTATTATGTTTATGGTTCCCACGTTACTGTTATTCGGATATTGTTAATGCTTTTTTATTGTCTTTAATTATCTCTTGAGTTATAAGACGAATATGTGAAACTGGTAAGTTCTATTCCTTGGACGCTCGGATTACTTTCTTCACGCGTAGGTCATCTTGATCCCGTTACCCATAGCATGTTTTATTATTAATTGAGTTTTTCAGTTGACTTGTTTTCACCATTTTCAGATGAGTTCGTGATGCGTAGATAAGGACTCTGTGTTTTTGTTTGGAGACCCACTGTTGGACGTCTAGGAACTTTAGTTTTCATGTAGCGTTGTCAATTTAGACATTATTTGAATTATCTAGCATCATTTACTTTATTTAAAGGTTGATTGATTGTGTTGAAA
>BRYF01000025.1:7481148-7483648 GCA_030159135.1 Actinidia polygama | reverse complement strand
AGCATAATCTACGCAAATATTTTTTAAAGGTGGCTCACACAAAAAGCACATGCTTGTAATAATAAAACTTTGAAGTATATACGAGGATATTTTTGCAATTTTATATATAATCAGCTTGGATTCAGATGGAGACCCCTTAACTCAAATCTAACCCGAACAATAGCAAGATGCATCTTTCAACTCCCAAACCCACCCAAATAATGTGACAAAATATTATAAATTTGCTCCCCAACTCCATCTCGTTAGGGTTGAGTAAATGAGGACTCGTCAAGTTGAGTATTTTTTGTCATCCCTAGTTAGAAGTTATTTTTTCTTGCCTCTTTTATTTAATGAACATCTTACTACAAACTTATCCTATCCCCAAATTAAAGCAGAACGGAGTGAGCTAATAAAAATATAAACAAGTTTTTCATTGGATTCCAATTTAGAAATAATCTTATTTCAAATGTTCAATTTTACTGCTCTAACCATGTGAAAAAAAAAATGCAAGTGAAAGATCAAAAAACTTTTAGGAACTATGGTGAATGTGATTTATTTAAAAATAACGGAACATCCTCGTTGTTGTTTTATTATTATTTATAATTGTCAGATTAATACAAGTTGATACATTTAAAAATAAAAATATATCAAATTTAATAGTAGAAACCCCTAAATTCAAACCTACCCATACCCTACGAGTTACAAATAATTTTCCTCATACCTTTACCCTACCCCCACATAATATATATATTCCTAAATTCTCCGCCAAAAGAATAACCTAAATATGGCAGTATGTTACCGTCCCTAATCAAATCATACTAATTAATGGTAAGAAAATCAAGAGGCATGGAGTCTCCTTCTTATCCGGCCGTTGGATCGAGACGATCTCACGGCTCTCGATGGCCAAAGGTGTTGCCCACAAAATATCAGGGGGCTTGGAAAATTACAAAACATTTTTGGTTCCCTTTGGGTGTCCTGGCTAAGCATATGCTCTGGGCCATGGCATTGCAGGAAATGAAATGATGATCATTGACTTGAAAAGGGGAGGGGATGCCTACTATAGTAGTTTCGTTGGGACAGTGATGGGTAGCTTGACTACTAGCAAAACACATATACACACACTCCACTTTGAGTGGCAGATAAGCCTTGAAACTTCCTCAAATACAGAGGAGAGGACATCCCCACCCAAATGAAACTCCCTGCGCATATAACTTTGTTGTAATTAAACAAAAAAAATGCTCCCTGTGCTGCGCAATCTCCTCCTTATTCCATCAAAAGATATTTGTTTTGAGAAACCAACATCACCTTACATAGGTTTTCTTTTCTTCTTCAAGTATGTACCTAGTTTTCATTATTATTATTATTATTATTTTATGTTTCGTGAGAAGGTAATAAGAAGAAAGTGAGTGAATGGTATAGACTTAGTTCATCATGTCTGTCTGAAGAAATTTGATCGTTGAATGGCGAAATGATAATTTTGTGAATTTCGGCTATATGAATTAGAACTCATGTTTGATCCAAAATAAATTAGCACAGTTTCGTAATGGCGAAATGATAATTTTGTGAATTTCAGCTATATGAATCAGAATCCATGTTTGATCCAAAATGAATTAGCACAATTTCATAATGTTTTAAGCCGAAGTTTCAGTCAATTTTTTTCATTTGCACCTTTTAATTTAGGAGTTTATCATTTTTTGATCCAAAAAAATTATATATAATCCGTTACTTTTACAAGATACATTTCATTTGTTTTAGCTTTTAGTTTTAGGTAAGGTATGCCTAAAGAGAGCTTTTATGGATCACTGATTTTGTCTCCATTAAAATTTTCTTGCATACATTGTGTTCTATGATTGACCTTGACCTTGACCTTGACCTTGATTCTTTATTCATAAAATCTATTTTAAATTTGAAACCAACGATATAGAGAGGGTAATAAAAGTTGTAGGGTAGTGGCGCAATAATTGGTTTGGGAATTTTATTGCTTTAATGAAATCCGATTTCTCAAAGTTTCTTTCGGCTTTCATTGTATCAATAGTTTATAGAGTGGTAATTATTATGAGAAAGTAAACATAATATAAATAAAATTAAGCAATTGATATCCTTGTCAACCTTATCACCCTGTAATGCATTTCTTTTTGCAATTATATTTTTTTGGCCAATAAAAATGGCATGGGGGCACAAAACCTGAATTGACCTGAGTCCAAGTCCGAGCCCGAGCCTAAAGTGTTTGGGCTGGTTTTTTGGCCTCGACTTGGGGTCTAGAGTCCAAAATCCACCTGAAGCCCCGCTTGAACTACGCACCTGATGCCCACATGAAACTTTCTTGCCCAAACAAAATGCTACATTAATCAATATATAATATACGTTAGTACAAATTAAAACAACAAATAGAAGAAGAAGAAAAAAAGAAACAAGAAAAAAAAATGATTTAAAAACCTTTTTCTAAATGTTTTCATTGATATTAGATGATATTCTACTTTTTTTTCGCTTTACTCTTCAAAAACCTATCTTGACAATAAAA
>BRYF01000025.1:7441148-7446148 GCA_030159135.1 Actinidia polygama | reverse complement strand
ACTTGATGAATTATCATCTACCAAGGCATTTACATGCACAACTATGTTCAATCAGACCAGTGATTAAACACTCACACCAATTTAAAATTTAGATTAAAGATACTTGATCTAAAATCCTATCAGTATTAACACAATATTTTGTGATGTATACTAATGAGAACATACGGTTTAGAAATCAAAAATATAATTGTAATTCTGTTACTTATAAAAAGAAACCAAATCTGCTTTAAGATTGTTATAAAAATTAAAAAATATTGTTTCTTTTTATAAGAATTAACTAGGCTGGTAAAACCTTGCAGTTGATTTCTCAACGTCACAGGAAATTTTACTTTCCTACTTTAGAAACCATGAAGAAAATATAACGTATTTAATGAGTGTTTGAAAAAACAAAACTGCCCCATATTTTTTGAATTATTTAGAATTTAACAAAATAGTGCACATCATTATATTTCAAATAATACTATGAAATATAATCAACACATGACAATTAACATTTGGTTATATATATATATATATATATATATATATATATATATATATATATAACCAGATACATATATGGTCACTAAAAGTTTCAAAGTTAGTAACTACATAAGTTAACATAACTAACAAGATTAGAATAATAATCCTCCAGAAAAGGAATTCTCAATCACTACTAACTCGGGATCAAGCTTCCTCTTCCACGTACGCTCGAGGGTGTTTGGCCGATAAGGAGAGTTCACCTCGTGAGAACCCTCGGGTTGTGCTTGAAGCGTCAACTTCTTAAAATAAGCGGGACATGGAATACTCTTGCGAGTAGTGCATCAAATCTTTCCATAGTAGTTTCGATAGCGATTAGGTTCTGCTTCTTTTATTCCAATCACTGACCTCGGTGGAGCAGCCCTTAGCAGAATAGTATGCCTCGGTGGAAAACACATCCTCTAGGCCATTCAAATGATACATCGTGTGCAACACAGAAGGAGACAATGGTTGTGCAGGATTTTCAGATTCATCCTCACCAAACCAGTTCTGATACACCTCTTTCCAAGTGTCCATTATTCTCACGTGCTTTGCAAACACATGGCAATATTCTTATGATTTAATCATAGAATAACATTATGTAATTTCTTACAAGAAATTAAAAAATCTAGCAATTAAACTTTCTACCACGCACAGTATCATATATTCATATTCTTAAGGTTATAAACCATAGAATAACACCAATTGAATTTTTAAAAGAAACTTAATCCTTTAGCAAAAAAGTTTGCTAACACAGGCTTTATCATATTTTCATATTCTTATGATTAAAAATCATAAAAGAATCACATTTTAATTTCTAAAGAGAAATTAAAACAATTCTAGCAATTTAAAATTTGCTAAAATAACAAGGTCATACTTTTATCAAAAAATACATAAGTATGGCAAAACAAACAACATGTAGCATATAAGATACATTTAGATGTATTATCAAACTTATCATGCACAAACAGTTTTAACAATAATTATTTTGATAATCTTTATACAAATAATATTCAAAATAATTTACAAAATTTTTGTCATTCTCCTTAAAATTATACATTCTTTCCAAATCTGAAGTAACATATGACTATATAGTTTTTCAAATCCGAATTAATATATTGCTATAATAATACTATACATATAATCACAATATGCAAGTTCACAAAAATTTACTAATCATAGCAAGTATCAATAATATATGAACATAATCTGTCTTAAGATTGTTGAAAAAATATTACTGAAACATGCTTTACAAGGAGTTAATAAATAATGTGGAAAAATAGTTCATAAATCCATGTTTATGTTATTATAATGTGAACAATTATATTATGCGATAACATGCAAAATCGTAAGGAAATGATTGATCAGGTCGAGTGTTAGACACTCTTTTCTTAAGACAGATTCGCCCCCACCGGTGCTCATGGGTATAACAGACGTCGATCTTCAAGATAAAATGATCACGACACTGAATAAGTAACACTACAATATTTAGGTCCAGCGGATACAAACTTTAAATTCTACTCTCTCCATATACATTATGAATGCAATATGAATGATATAAATCAATGAGGAATTTCTGTCTACACAAAAAACTCCATACAGAAACCTACAATATTTATGATAAAATTGATATTGCATGATTAAAATTAACAGTATTTTCTACATAGAAAATAAATTGTCAAACTGTAGAATTTCAATGTAGAAATTCATCCAGTAACACATAAATAAAGTAGAAGAATTTTCACGAAAATTTTCTACACGCATATAACAAATAGAGTTTAATCGGTAAATTAAATGCAATTAATTAACCAAAACCTAGACAGTCAATTTGCGTAAACGTCTGGAATAGTTTATGGAACACGCGAACGTAAAGTACTTCTGAAACAATCGCTGGAAAATTCGCACAAAAACTTCGCTGGAATTTATGTCGAAGACTCGCTAGAATCTGGACAGTGCTTCTTCGTCATTGGAGAGAGAGAGAGAAAAAATAGAAAAAGGAAAACGAATTTTTTGTTTTTTTTAAACATAAGGGGAAGTTTTCTTTATATAGAAAACTTTGCACCCCTTCGAAATGATGCCAGCCAAACACACCCTCAGGAGTAGTTGCAACCTTTCACAGCCTAACGCGCCCTTAAGGAAAATTGGAGAAGTTGCAACCGCTAAAATTTAATTTAAAATTCAAATTAAAACAGATCTGGATCTTACCCGGTCCATCAAAAATTGGGTTGATCCGGGTCCAAAAAATAATTATTAAATTGGCCCAAACTTTTTTAATATTATTTTATCGCACACCCACACTCGCCCCTCCCCGAACCGAGCCAGCCAGCCAGCAGGCGTCGCGCGCTCGTGTGTGGGGTGTAGTGAGAAACTTAGGTTATCTAAGTCTTCTCCCCGTTAAAAACTTGGGTATGCCTAAGGGCATACCTTAGGCTTCCAAACTTAGGCTTTATAAACTCATCACTTTTTTCATAGAAAATTGATGTGGGACAAACTTTTAGTTCCACTCAATACCCATACTCATGGTACCTACTTTGGAGGCCATTATCTCATTCACACCTCTATGGATTTGAGCAGCAAATAAATGCTTTTTCTTCATCTCCTCATGGAGGAGAACACAAAGCACCTTGGACCCATTAAAATGAACTATGTGAGTCCCACCTTAAAAATGGCTCAGAGTTGGTGTGTACACCAAATATTCCAACAACAAATACAGTCCACCCTTTTGCCAATCGATATACATAAAAAAAATTAGTTAGGATGTACATGTTAATAGTTATAATTGTGTATCGATATTGCTCTGTTAGCTCGAATATTAAACCTCACTCTTAAAATTAAAAAAATAACCACTTGAACTAATGCCCCAATAAAATGCAACCCCCTTACTAAGTATAATTTGTGAAATTTATATCTAACCCAACAAATTTAAGTTGTGAAGTGGTTGCAAAATTATAATAAATCATAAAATATTCAACAACTAAGCAACGTGGAACTAGAATAAACATAATTTACCAGCAATAATTGTTGTGGTAAAAAATTAGGGTGAGTAACCAACATTCAATATTGCTCTATTTACCTCGGTACTGAACCTCGGCAACAACTTGGGCGACCTCTGTAGAACTGAACAAACGTTATCGGCCGGGGTGAGACCGCTCAAAACTCCTCTGGTGTGCGAATCAGAGCAAGGCGAGCACAATCGTTGTACCTTAATAAGATGGGGGAACGACTTTTATATAGTTGTAGGATAGAGATCCATGTGAGGATATTCCGATGAGATCTTCGGATAGCTATATTTGGGAAGCATATCCCTGAGATACGAGAGAGTTAATAGGATACTACCATTTGGAGAGCAACCATCAATCAAAGGATCTGTGATGGAATAGGAGCTTGGTGGAGATAGTTCCCTTGTTGCATGGAGTCCTTGTGGAGGCGGATTTTGATCGGACGAAGGAGTGACTAAGAAGGACTCTCGAGGAGGTGGAGTCCTAATGGAGATAGAGCCCTCATGGAGATGGTCTTTGATAATGCGATGTAGGCGACCTCGCCTAATGGCGATCTAAAGAACAACTCGTATATATATCGGCAAAATGATATATTGGCAATGATGCGATGGGCAACCAGGACTATATCGGTGTTATGGAGACATGATCATCTGGGCGATGTGCTTGACTTAGAATATTAGGAGGCGGATATTTTTCCTCATATCAATAATTTTATTTTTATTATCCCAAATTCAACAAAAATGAACAGTGAGTCTGTTTCGACCCATCCCATTTTTCTCTCTATCACAATGGGTCGTTAATAATCGCCAATCGTGTTCCTTTATATACAAATCAGAGCGCTATTTTTCTCAAATTTACATTAGTCTCCAACTGTTAATATTACAACGTCTTCAAAAATAATTAATACAAAATTATGAAAAGTTTTCAAATCTTTTATCCAACTCATCTCGTATTACCCGATCTCATGTCCACCTGAAAAATAAATTAAGTAGGGAAATATACAATACGATGATAATATGTTTAATTTAATAATAGCTCAACGACAAATCTAGAAGAGCTCAACGAATCATCAATTATGAAAGACCTCATACTCGGTCTTTTCTGGTACATCACTAGTGGCCGGCCTTACCCACCTTACCTAGCTCTTTCATTTTTTTTCCGGACTGTTGGTTAAGTTATTGGCGAGTCCACTCAGTCAATGTACCAATCAATACCATAATATTTTAGCCATCATACAAGAAAATCTTACATATCATGATTCCAATAAAATATCATAGAATTTCAATAGATAGCAAACATGCTCACAAAATTAAATATTTTAAGAAAGTACTTCGAAGTTTAAAAAACATATTGTATACCTGCTGCTTATCTTAAATCGGAATCGTGACCATTAAATATGCTGATTGTCTGCCATAAACAACAGTATTTTTATCTCGATTCGAATTAGTTTTTTTTTTGCTTTTTGGTTGGCCTTTTTTAAGTTTATAAGCAAAAAAATCAGTC
>BRYF01000025.1:7421148-7431148 GCA_030159135.1 Actinidia polygama | reverse complement strand
CGGCAAGTCCCCGACAATGACTTCGTGGGCTCCTCTCTCCTGTATCACATGACTACATTCATTCCCTCCCTCTCAATCAATTTCAAACAAAGTTCCAACCAAAATTAAAAAAAAAGAAATTATTACAATTTAAAAAAAAGGTAAATAGTAACTTTTTCATATTAATTTATTACCTTTTTTATTTTTTAAATAATACATCTATTTTTTATAATTTTATTTTGTTTTGACGGTTTAAACATATATTAAATTGTTTGTACAATCAATTGACGGTACAATATTTTTAAAATCAAACAAATGACAAAATATCTTAGGTGGTGTGGGACGGGTGTTTGTAAATGGGGTGGGATTTGTCGCATTCTTCCATCTCGAGTTAACAATGATGTAATAATACCGTAACATTTAAATATTTTTTCATTTTAAAGCCTCCTTAAACTAATAAAATATTTTTACTACATGATTAGTCAAACTAAGTGAAGGGAGGTTGAAATTGTTGTCCGAAATTGTTAGGCAAATATAGAATTTTAAAGAATAATCTCACTAATTAACAATAAATTATAAATTATATCCTTCAACCTGTTGAGACATTTGTTCAACCGGTTTAACAATTACAAAATTGAAAAGACATAAATATAAATTACATAAACGAAATTGCAGAAACTGAATAAAAGAAATATAAACAGAAAATTAGGCCGAGTCCTATAAGCACAGTCTCCTTAAGAAAGATTTACCGCACACCGAGGGTGTGTAGGGTTTTGTCGACATTTTTCTCTCGAGACAAAACGGCTGAACTACGAATTACAGGAACACTTCCGTAGCAGCCTTAGCGAAAAGACTCAATGTATGTCTCTACCTTTCAAGAATAACAACTCTAGAATATTTTTCACTTGTTGTCTTTTTCAATACAAGAAGAATGGGATATATAAAAAAGGAAAATAAACTGCTGGAATTTAAATCTAAAACTGCTGCCATCGTGAGGGTGTTAAAACCACCAATAATAGCCACAATTAAAGTTGTTAATGGTTGTTCTTTGAATTGCTTAACAGCTCCAATAGTGTGTTGTTAATGTCAACCCTCTTTAAGCTTCATTCATACCAAAATTTCTAGAAATTTGATACAACCTAGAAACAAAGAACATTTAAAAATTCAAATACAGTTGTATCTATCCAGCTTTAAGAAGACTAGATGAAAGTGAAATACATTCTTTAATTTGGTTGAATTAATTTTAGCTCTTTAATTTGGTTGAATTAATTCTAACATTTTCAGGGCATAACTAGAGGTGCAAAAAAAGTCCAGCCCGGTGAGCCTGCCCGTCGTTTGACACGGACTTGGCATGGGCTGAATCGGTTTGGTCCATTTGAGCATGAATTCGACCCAAAGTCCACCCCCAACCAGACTAGGACTGGACACCCCAACGAAGTCCGTCCCGTTTGAGCATCCCATCTCGTTTAAGCTCGAAAACTAGACCATCTAGCTCGCCATGCCAGTCCATCCGGTCTGGGTCGTTTCTGGCATACCCATTTGATATTCAGGTCAAATCCGACCCATCGAATCAGCCCACACCCCTCACATGTCAACACCCTGTCATCTTCGACTAATAAATAAAAAGTCAAACACCCCCCCCCTAAAAAAAATTATTCGGGCTAATTCAGGACAAGCCAGTTCTTTTGGGCCGATCGCACGACCCAAACTTGATAGGATAATTGGCTTTCGTGCTGGACGAAACCCAATCTGCCATATATGTGGGCTAGGCTTAACCTGAACTTAGCCTGCCTATGTTCGTGACCAAATCGGGCCAGCCTAGTTTGATCCGGTCAATTTTATTTTTTATAGATTTTTAGCTACTTAATTTGAATTTTTTCCTTTCTAGTGAATTTTTTAAATCATTTAATCAAAATTTTATACTTTTCTAATTCTTTTGGATGAGAAGAGTTTGAAAATGTAAAAATATTAATCTAATTAACGAAAAAATCACTAAAAAAAATTTAATTATTTTTACTCGACAAATTATTATTCTTTTTTCTTTAGTATTTTTCTTCAAATTTAACAATTTTTTATGATTTAAGCTGAGACGGATGCATGATTTTAAAATTGGGAAGGTAAATGTATAAACAAAATACAGAATTCGTAACCTAAAATGTATATACAAAATATAGGATTCGTAACCTACATATAAAATATAATACTAATTTTAACTTTGGGGTGACGAAAAATAAATTTATATAATTAAAAAATATTAATAGCTAATACCACTACAAAATTGGGATTCTTTTCGAAACTTGGGATGGCTATTACCCCTAGCCGCTGCACCCCCCTTGGGTCTCTGTCTGATTTTAAGATTCTTCTTGTCAAGAAGAAATGAAAAAATATAAAATTTTGATATCAAATAATATTTTCTTATACAAAAGACAAAATAAAAACTAAAGCAGGTCAAAAACCTAAAAAAAAACTATAAACCAAACCGAGCCCTAACTTTTACGATAATTTTTCCACATATTTTCTTGCGAAAATTATTTTTTTTCACTCACGTTTCGTGTACTCCTATATTTTCATATTCTTTGTTTGAAAACAATGACTTGCAATTGGGACATCGCTGTTTGTAGAAATTTCATGTTTGCTTGCATCGAAAGGCTACTCCCATTCATTTCTTTGATTTTAATTCATTAGCTGTCTAATTTATTAATTTTTCTAGCACCTAATTTGTGTACATTGTACGAAATCAGGTACGCGTTGGAACTAGTCATTGAAAACAAAACAAACAAAAGAATTATATTTAAAAAGAAAACAAAACAAACAAAAGAACTAGTCACCTAATTCGCCGCAGCTTCGCTATGTTGAAGAATTATATTATAAAGAAGAGAACAAATTAGGTCTTGCCATATGTAAGGGGATAAAATACATATGTATCAATTCTGGCCGAGCTAGGAAAGACACCATCGTCAAGTTCTCGCTCTATAGCAAGCTCGATGGGGTCTCTGAGTCGGATCTCGATCGAGACACTACCAGACCGCAACTCCGACTAAACTAGGGCAAGAACTGATGCCGAGCTTTCGCTCTATAGCAAACTCGGAGGGGTCACTATGTTGAAGCTTGGTCGTGACTCAACGGTCAAGTACGTCAAGTTCATATCACCTCGGCAAGCATTGATCCAGCTCATGCAAAATGACAAACAATTGTAAGAGGATAAAATACACATGTACCAGCTCTAGCCGAGCTAGGGTAGACACCACTGCCAAGCTGTTTCCCTATAGCAAACTCGGCGGAGTCTTTAAGCCGGGTCTCAGTCAAGACACTACCAGACATTAACTCCGATCGAGCTATGGCAAGAACCGCTGTCGGGCTTTCGTTCTATAGCAAGCTCGGAGGGGTCACTACGCTGGAGTTTGGTCATAACACAACGATCGGCGGTGATCTCGAGGCACGTCAGGGTACAGAGCGTGACTTATGTTTCCTCTAGCAGCCCCACGCCTGGATTGAGACCGACGACATGATTGACTAAGCTTCCAACTAGGTCCAACTAGCTTCCAACTAGTTCAGCAGTCGGCGAGTCACGACATCCACCGAGCTGCAGTCTGTCAATGACATGACAGCGCGTCCATGGACATGCTGAAGTAAGCTATATAAGGCCAACCCTTATTCTCTCAAAGGTATGCGAATTTAGCTCTAAGAAACTCTCCCTCTCTCCCTCTCTACATACATTGATTCTCCGATTATCTAACTTGACCGTCGGAGAGCCATTTTCTGGAAATAACTTTGGCGGCCGAACTCACTGTTTCTATGTCGCAGTTAGGTCACCGCATCTACCGATCATTCGTAGCCATCTTCAACCACCACCGGACCTCTGCGGATATTTATCATCGATTTCTTCTCTTTTATCTTACAAACACTACCCGACACCATGTATTCAGTGATACATGACACTTGTAATTTTTCTTGATTCAACGGAAAGAAAATCAATTCACAACAAACAAAACATCAAATAGAATTGAAGACTACTCCAGCGCGATCTTCATGACGAATGCGCCCTGGGTCGGGGGTTCTAGTTGGTCAACAACCAACTTTGCCAGAAAGTCTGAGCACTTATTGGCCTCTCTTGGCATAAGAGAAATAGAGTTGTTACATCCGCGTATACTCACCCAAATATCTTTGATCATCTCGGGGAAGGGGGCAATTTGACGAGAACCATCTTGTAGGATCTCCATAGCAAACTCTTTGATTTGCTCTGCTGCTTCCATCCGTGTTCAACTGCCAATAACCTACAATCGTGGGATTCCAATTAATAACCGTTCTGAAATTTTATGAAGTTCTAATTTTATTTAGGGAAAATTAACAAACTCTTTGATTGATTCATTATAACGATAAATAGCGATTCATTTTCTTGTCCCATGACTTGATAATAAGTTAATAACATGATTTGAAGTAATGATATTTGGGAATTTTGTGTGGATGATTTTTCCACTTCATTTTCACTAAAAGTACTTTACTTTTTGTATTTATTATGTAATATTACAATAAAATCCTTGATACTTTTACCAATTTTTAAAATTAACCCTCCTCATACAATGTTACACTTTTACTTCTTTCTGTGTACAGTAATAAAGACAATATCTATCTATATTTGTAAAAAGGAGATTACCCTAATAATTTGTTAAAACTTTCAATAATTCTTTGTACTAATGATTGTAAAGTGAAGATGGGGCAACTTTATTTATTTTTATGTGGGACATTCAAACATTTCCTTAACACATAATGGTTGAGATAACTTTCCTTATCCATGGACCTATGACAAAAAAATTCTCTACGCATCAAAAGGACTCCTAATAGCAAAGGGGATAGGTTGTGGTCTGAGGTCTAGTTGGGGTAGTGTGTCCTTGTCCCAACACTCTATCATTTAACTTAACATGTTGTGGTTTGTCTTGGCACCCATACATCTCTCTCTCTCTCTCTCTCTCTCTCTCTCTCTGCGCCTTTGTCCTTAGGCCTTGATGAAAGGTCTCTATTCCAACCCACTTTCCCTATGGAAGTGGCAGGCTATGAAAAGATTGAAACAATGGGGCCAATTCTATCCTAAATCCTGGACACACATCTCAGCCCAACATATTGGTAATTTGGATAACAACTCCATTGGCATGCAAACCCTTGCCAAAAAATAACAATGCCAAATTTTGAGCCAAATTTGGCATTGCCATTTTGATCTTAGAGTGAAAATTTGATCTATCAAATGTCATTTTGATATTAGTGTGGAAATTTGATTCATGGGGAAAAAATAAATCGGTATAGACAAAATAACATTCAACTAATATAGCAACATTATCAAATAATGACAAAATAACATCGTAGTATGCTAATTTTTTACAATGACAAATTAACATCGTAGTAAGCTAATAAAATTTTTTAATGACAAAATAACATCGTAATAAACTAATTTTTTGCAATGACATTACCAAAATGGCAATATCATTGGCGTTGCTCGAAACCAATTAAGTCAATTTTTTAGATTTCTTTTCTTGTGGTAAAGTTTTAAGAGAAAGATTCAGAAACTTTGAGGTGTTTATTAAGGAGAACTTGAACTGATTATGGAGTCGCAAATCTGGAGACATGTTCTTACTAGATGACTGGAAAATGAATGAGATAAAACTCAAAATTTGTGGAAAAAGGACACTTCGTGTTCTTATTACGCGAATCTTGTTGAAACTTAAACAATTATACATCACAGTAGATGATTTTGTAAAATCTTGTGGAGGTGGTCAACCCGAATTATAAGATGATGTTGTAAATCTTGGCTTCGATCACCGGACTAATCTGAGTTTTTCAGCTAGACCAAGGAAATGAGGTTGTAGACTTACTTAATTATCCTATTCTATATAAGAAAATATATTTTAACTCAAGACTAACTCTTTAAGAGATAATCCTTTCAAGAGTTCTAGTTAACTCAGGAGTTCATTTTCACATAGACCTTGGGCACAAATATATAGACCGGAATCAACATTATATGCACACAAAAACCATGAAGATGAACAAAGTGGTTCCTTTGGTAGCCCACCCACTCGAATTGTTTTAAATGCTTTTCTTAAGAAGTTTTACTCACGTATTATTTGTCGAATTGGGCACAACACAAATTAGCACTCAATTACAAGTTTTTTTTTTATCTAAAACAAATATGACTTTTTTTCTTTTAAAGACTTTGACTGTATGACCTTTGTTGAACATGCAAACGGTAAGGCCCAAACGAAGTTGGGCCAGCTTTAACATTAGGCCAACAAAGATTGGATGCTCTCACTAATGATCGTCAATGGGCCGGGTTGGATTGGCCCAACCCGTTTTTTATTAGGTTGGGTTGAGTCGTTCCTTGGCCAAAAAGATGAGACTCAGGCCTTGTCCACGGCCCTTTAAGGGTTTGGACTTACAGGCTTTTAATTAATTTTTTTTAAATATATTTTATTCCATATTAAAAGACTAAAAATATCAAAGATAAAGAAATTAATGCATAATAACATAAAATTATTCATAGATATTGATTCTTTACATATACAATATAAAATATAGTAAAAAATTAATGCCTTTGAGATGGGTTACTGCTGAGCCACGGGCTGGGCCTTGGGTCGGCCTACGGGCCTCAAAATTTTACCCAGCCCCAGCCCATACTATCCTGGGCTTGGATCAGACTTAAACTCTTTGAGCCATGGACCAGGCCAAAGTTCGTTGGGTCAGACCGTAGACTGCGGACTTTTTGATGACTCTTAGCTCTCACTTAAATACGCCCAATTATGGAATCATTGGTTCTTCACATTACCAGTGGCAATAAACTTATTCGGAGTAGGGTTGTAAATTAGCCCAGTCGGGCTGAGATTTAGCATGCTCAGACTTATTTGTTAGATTTTTAATGAGCTCGAGTTCAGTAAAAATATAACAAATCGAGCTCGAGCGGAGTTAACTTAGGTTTAAGTGGAGCTGGAGTTAGTTTAGGAGTCTTAATGAACTAAATAAATTATACATTCATACTCGCAGCATATGGGATATGGTTGTAAATGAAGCTTTATCAATATTTTTCTCTTGGACTGTTAATTACGTTATGCCTCTAATATACATTGAATATGAAAATTCTCGCTCTTTATAAATTCAAAAAATTAGGCAAATATCCATGGCGTAGATGGGCTTGAGACAATTAGTCTATCAGGTTTTTGCCAAAGCATAAAAGTTAAATGTGATCTTGGTTCGGTTCGGTTCGATTTATGGCCAAACTATAAATCGAACAATGAGTAATGGTTTAGCTTTTTATCTAATCAATGGTAACGGTTCAGTTCAGTTCGGTTTTATGGTTTTCATCTCTCAATTATATTTACATATTATACACAGATAAAGACATAAAAATACAACTTCTAAACTAATAAAAATCACAAAAATTAAAATCTAAGCTAAACGAAAAAATAAACTCACAGTTCGTTTCGATTTGATTTGATTTGTAATCGCGTTCCAGATTGAAAAATTATAAATTGAACCGTGTGAGAACGGTTTGATTTGTTTGAATTGTAAACCGAACCGTTCAAAAAAATCAAACATTTTACCCTTGGGTCTTCAAATAAAACCTACAAAACTCATTAATGTTATTGTTGTATGTCACCGTCACCGCCACTGCCGCTACAACCACTTGTTGCCACCGCCATCGCAACGAATTTTTTTTCTTTATTTTTTGAGCACTAAGTTATTTATTATAAATTTTACTATTTTCCACCAACACTACCTCTGCCTTCGCCATCATAACAGATAAATTTTACTATTTTCTATTTTCAACAATAAATTATTATTTTAAACATCTTATTGTTTTCCGCCACCTCTACCGTCATCAAAATTACCAAAATTTTGTGGTGAAACGATAAAAGAATGTAAATTTGAATATTATGTTCAAAATACATTAAATAGTAAAAAATATATATTATGTACAGGTGCAGTGGTGGCGATGATAGAAAATAAAATAAAAAATAAAAAATATAATTTATTATTCAAAACAGCAAACAGTAAACGGCAGTGGTAATGAAGGGTGGCAACAACAATATTCATGAATTTTGAGACTTTTATTTGAAGAGTGAAAGGATAACTTCCTATTTATTTAGAAGACTTTAGTCCATAAAACTTATAGTCTTTAAATTTTTATGCTTTAGCAAAAACTTGATATACTAATTGTTTCAAGAATTCTAAGTCACGGATCTATGCCTAATTTTTGATAATTTAATTTGGGATACCACATGATAGTTCCTCCAAACACTTGAAAACTTATTTTTATGACAAAAGAAACTCAAAATTGAAAACAACACAAACAGGTCAACCAATAGTTGAACAAAGAAAAAGACTACTGCCTGCGTGCACACGTTAAGCGGGTTAGGGACGTGCTTGCGCGCAAGTTATTAGTGGCCAAATCTGAATGAGTAGAATTATAATGATTCGTAAGAGAGCCAAGGGGTTGGGCTACCTAATGAAATCGAGTAACACTATAGTTTTAGAATTTGAAATTAGAAAAACTCTCAAAATTTAAAATTAATGATTTAGAATTATTTATTTTAAATTTTGAAATCCCAGCAATGCTCAATGAAATCACATGTAAGGCCTCCCTTCTCTCACTGTAGGAGAATCTCCAATATGAAACGAGCATCTTTGTTGCAATGTACATGTTTTCTTATGTTTTTTTTTTATTTGAAAGTTATGTAAGAGTATTTATTATCGTTTTTGCTTATGTTTATGAGTCAAAAAAAATTTACAATACTCCAATTTGATTTTTGATATTTTACAACTTATACTTATAAATAAACAGTTTTAATATAAGTTCAGCTACAACAATACCCTCAGTTTGGCCACAATCAATAAGCATAAGCAACGACAAACACTCTTAATGTATGGTTTAGTTTTCAGAATCAGTTTTGTATTATAGTTTTCAGAAAATTTGTTGATTGATAGTTTTTGAAATTTATTTTTTTTGGGAATTCCTCTAAAAAGAAAGGATTTTTTTAAAAATATTAAAAATATGTTTTCAAATTCTCAAAAAAATATTAACCGTAAAACTGAATAATATATGAAAACAATAAATATTTATGTCCTTAAAAAAAATTATGAAAAAGAATTCTTCAAAATTGATTTGAAATCTTAACCAAACGTTAGTTTCTGGTTCAATCTTTTACTCATTCCAATTTAAGAGAATTTAGTCCTTGCGTTTCATTTTTTTTATCCATTTCGGAGAATTTTACTTTTTAAGGAGTCAAAGATGCTATTCTTTAAAATTTCTTATTTTTCAAAATTACTTTTCAATAATTTTAAATTACCTAAA
This sequence comes from Actinidia polygama, assembly GCA_030159135.1. Taxonomy (NCBI): domain Eukaryota; kingdom Viridiplantae; phylum Streptophyta; class Magnoliopsida; order Ericales; family Actinidiaceae; genus Actinidia; species Actinidia polygama. The sequence continues at coordinate 7,421,835 of BRYF01000025.1, read as the reverse complement.
GTTTAAAGGTAAGGTTGTAACAATTTAAAGTGAAAGGTAAAAAAATATTGTTAGCTAGAAAGCAAATTATGAGGGTGTTGAAATAAGTTTGCTTAGGTTTAATGGCCAATTAAAATTTTTTCTTAAAACTTATACAAACAATATATTTCTAGTTATAACAAGTATTTAAATAATTTAAAAGAGAGGAGAGAAAATAGTGCAAACGATTTATAGTGATTTGGCAAATCTCGGACTACGTCCACTCTCCAAGCTTCTTTTTGGAAATTCATTATCTTCAAGTTTGCGTGTGCTTGATAACATTTACAAACACTAGAACTCTTCTAGTCTTTAAGAGACTTTTTCTCTTTGGGAACTTTTACAATCATTTATAGTGATCCTTTCAACAATGTATAATAGTTAAAGTAACTTTAAGCTCACCAACTTTAGATTGAATATGAGTACCATGAAGCTCTCTTCTAGATTGATGTAACTATCTTTTATTTTTATACAAATCAAATTCTCAATAAATGAACAAGGGATTGAAGTCTTGAATGCAAGTGATTATAAAAATATAAGACACTTTAATACCTTCCCAACAACCCCAATGGTTGATTTTATAAGCCAAAAATTAATTATAGTCGTTGTAGCATTAAATGCATCTGATCTAGTCGTTCTGATTTAATCTCAGCCGTTGAATCTTGATTTGGT
>BRYF01000025.1:7401148-7403648 GCA_030159135.1 Actinidia polygama | reverse complement strand
TTTACCTCTTTCATTTGCATAATAATATTGAATATGACTTATGAAAAGTTTCAACTCTTACTTTGATCATGAGTAAGTCTACCTTTAATAGTTTGTCTTCCTTCAAAATTGTGAACTAAATGACTTAGTTTTAGTATTTCCAAGTTGTTTTATCAATCTTCGTAACTTCTTTTTCAACTTGTTTATGACTGATATGAGTTTAGCATATGTAAATTCATTGAAGTCTTAATTTCTTAATACGATTTTCCATAAAAGTTCAAATTAGACTTAGCTTAATCATCAAAATCAAATAAGTCTTTATTTCAGCAAATATCTAAATCCTTGTTGCTATATTTTTTTTCTGAAGAAAAAAAGCTTAATTAATTGCTCATTTTCCTCTGGAAAGGTATCTACATTTATTCAAAATTCAACTATACAACAATAGTTTTTCCAAAAAACTGAATAATAATTTTTAAGAATTTTATTAAATGTATTAATTATTATTCTCGTTTTAAAGGAATTATCAATTTATTTTCAATAATACCAATTTTATAAAATTTCAATTTATAATTTAAAAGTCATTATATTCGGAATATGATTGGAGTTGCTCCAAAACAAACTCTCAAATCGTATACAAATTGTTCAAGTTGTCTATCTTAGTTAAATGAAAATTACTATACACATAATTGTTTTCATTATAAATTAAGGTGGCGTTTTGAGATCCATTTTTGGCACTTCAATATGCATGATTGTAACTTATATTGTTTAAAAATGCCAATCATATCCTTCTTGAGGAAATTATTTGTATGAAAATTCTTTTTTTGTGTGCATATTTTATTGTACAAAATAATGTGATCTTACTTTGTCCTTTGGTTTAAAAAATAATGATGCTTACTTCTCTCTCAAAAAAAAAAAATCTCTCAAATTACAGCAGTTTTACAAAACACTTCTTAAAAACTGTTTTTGAAAAGAATAATATTCATCATTTTCACGAATATCATGTTCAACTAAAATAATTTATTATAATTCAAAAATATTTCTAAAAAAAATCTCTTTTTCAGGAAAAGAAATCTTCAAAATAAAAATTCTGAAGAGAAATTACATTAAAAAAACTCAGGGTTTGATCATGGAAACAAATTAAACCCTACAGTTTCAATTATAACAAATCAAATCTTGTAGTTTTAATCCGATAATAAATTTAAAGCCCAAATGGAACTATTTTTGTTATGGTAAAAATTTGAGGCGAGCAACCAACAGCCGAACTGCTCTAGATGGCGAGGTGGTAACCTCGAAAAAAATTCGGGCGACCTGCGTAGCAATGAACAAACGTTACCGGCGGGGGTGAGGCCGCTCAAAACCCATCTGGCGTGCGAATCAGACCAAGGCGATCAAAAAGCTAAGCAACAAGCAGAGCTATCAGTCCGTGCCAGTTAAAATTGTGTACCTCATAATATTGGGGGAGCGACCTTTATATAGATGGAGAGAGGAGAGCCGTGTAAGAAAACCGCAGCGTGATCCTTGGATGGCCAAGTATGGTAATATATCCCAGAGATATAGGAGATTTAATAAGGAGACATGACACCTGGGGATGTCCCGTGATTGTAGATATTATAAAAGGAATGAATCTCTTCTGAAGGTAGTATCCTTGTGGAGATATAAGACTGGAGTCCGTATGGAGATGGGACCATGTACTTCACCTCGCCCATCTGTGGTATGGAGGCTGGCGAGTTTAAGTTTAATCTCCCTGGTGATCTGGCGATGAGGAGTCTCCTCGCCTATAGGCGAGTTGAAAGAAGCCCGGTGGTGAATGAATGAGCATGGCGAGGTTTAATGGAGATTCTCTTGAAGGTAGATTCTCTTGAAGGTAGGTGATTATCTTAGATCATCTTACGGAAACATACTTTTTTTCCCTCCAGGGTCCAAACAAGAATTCCCGGGGAGGGCAAGACGATTTTTGTCTACTCGCCCAGATGAGGTGGCCTTTTATGAGGCTGCCTTTCCAGCCGGTCTTAAGTTCTCTATCCATCTTATCGTTAGGAGGATATTTAACCATTACAAGATTTGTCCTGCACAACTTTCTCCAAATGTCTGGCGAAGTGTCATCTGCTAGTTAGTCACTTGGCGATACTTCAAACGCCACATGTCCTGCGATGAGTTTAGGTGCATGTATTCCCTCAACCCATTACCATAATCGGGATGGTACTACTTCAAGTCTAGACCCGATAAGAACATACTGAGAGGGGCACTGAGAACCGTCAAGGGATGGAAAAAAAGGTTCTTCTTTGTCCGAGGAAGGCAAAAGTACTTCGGGCGACGAAGGTGAGTCCCATCCCTCCCGGGATGACCTTCCGTGCAATAATCCTGTCCGAAGTGACTCCATAGAATACCTAGGAGTTATTAGGAGAGATATAGGGAAAATAGCTAGGAGGGCCTTCCTTGACATCCCGGATCTGACTTTGCTCAGGTGGTTAGGAGGCAGGGGCAGAGATCCTTTCTCGGAACTTATGCCAAAGGACCCTTT
>BRYF01000025.1:7386148-7396148 GCA_030159135.1 Actinidia polygama | reverse complement strand
GATTTTCACAGATACCTTCATGAATTTCTCTCATGACGTACTCTGCCTCTACAGGTTGGAGACATCTTAGGAGAGGACCAAAAAATGACCTTTTATACAATATTCCATTGAGGATGCAAAATTTGGCTGACCTGTACTGGATCCAGTGAGCTTGTAACTTATCTTGTGATAACATTCCCATTTGGAGATATGTAACGATGTCGTCCATCCATGTCGACACGAAGTCTGTTGGACAAATTGATTTGGCGACCTCAATACTTTGGTTGGCTAAGAATTCCAGGAATATGTTTCTATCTGAGATGAAGTCAAAGGCTGAGGCGAGGTTAGCCAAAGCATCGGCTTGCTTGTTTCTTTCCCTTGGGATTTGGTGAATTTTGAAATCTATTATTTTTCCCAACATGACTTTCACTTCATCTAGGTAGGCCATCATATCCTTGGCGAGGTAGTCCCCTTGAACTTGATTTACTACCAATTGGGAATTACTAAAGACGTCTAGAGAATCCACCCCCGAATCAGTTGCTACTCTGACTCCGGCGAGAAGAGCTTCATATTCGGCTTCATTATTGGTGGCGTAGAATCCTATGCATATGGCATATTCCATATACTCGCCCGAGGGAGTTTTCAGGACGAGTCCTGTACCACATCCATGCTGATTTGACGATCCGTCCACAAATAGTTTTTATCGAGCGAGGTCCTCATCAGGGTTTGATTATTTGGTGATTTCCACCTCGGGGATACTCTTGGGTTCCTCGACAATATCATATGTGAATTCAACAATAAAATCGGCTAAGGCTTGGCCTTTGATCGTCATCTTAGGTTTGTAATTAATGTGGAATTCACTTAGCTCGATGGACCATTTGAGGAGCATTCTTGAAGTTTCTGGTCGTTGGAGAGTTTGTTTTAGTGGTTGATCAGTTATCACAATTATCGGATGTGCTTGGAAATAATGGCGAAGTTTTTGGGCGGCGATAAGGAGGGCGTAGGCGATCTTCTTGATTTTTAGATATCTGGTCTTCGCTCCTATTAGGACTTTGCTGACATAATATATCGGTTTTTGAACCCTGTCTTCTTCTCGGATCAGTGCGGCACTTATTGATGTTGGCGAGATGGAGAGGTATATAAACAATTCCTCGCCCGTGGTCGGAACAGTGAGCAAGGGCTGCGAGCCGAGATACTCTTTGAGCTGTCGAAATGCTGTCTCTAATCTTTCGTTCCACTAGAAGGTCTGATTTTTTTCCCAGGATTTGAAAGAATGGGAGACATTTATCGGCTGATTTAGAAACAAATGGCGGCAACTCGCCCAGTCAATTACTGCACCTCGTGGATGTTCCTGGGCGACCTCATGTTGAGAAAAGCCTGAATCTGATCCGATTTTGCCTCGATTCCACGTTTTGTTACCAAAAACCCAAGGAATTTGCCAGATGATACTCCGAAAATACATTTTGAAGGATTCAACATCATCCGGTGTTTTCGTAGGATGCCAAACGCTTCCTCCAAGTGGGCAATGTGATCAGCTGCCTTGAGACTTTTGACTAACATGTCATCAATATACACCTCCATCGTCTTCTCAATCAATTCCTTGAACATTTTATTGACCAATCTCTGGTACGTTGCCCCAACATTTTTAGTCCAAATAGCATGACCTTGTAGCAATATAACCCTCGTTCTGCGATAAAAGAAGTCTTTTTCACGTTGGGAGGGAATATTTTGATCTGATGATAACAGGAGAAGGCGTCCATGAAACTTAGGAGCTCATGTTTGGACGTAGCATCGACTATCAGGTCAATTTTGGGCAAAGAAAAATTGTCTTTTGGGCACGCCTTGTTAAGGTCGGTAAAGTCAACGCATACTCTCCATTTTCTCCCTTTTTTAGGGGCGACGACAACATTGGCGAGCCACTCAGGGTAATGGGCTTCCTTGATAACGTTGGCTTTAACGAGCTTAACCACTTCTTCTTCGAGAACCTTTAGGTGTTCAGGGGTGAATTTTCTTCACTTTTGGCAAACTAGAGGATATTCGGGATCGGTGAACAATTTATTTGTGGCGACTTAGGGGTCAATGCCAGGGACATCACCTTGCGACCAAGCGAAGACGTCAAAATTTTTCTTCAAGAATTCTATCAGTGCAGAACGCAGTTCGTTGGTCAGTTCAGAACCGATCATAACATGGCGATCTGAATAATCTGGGTGTATGGAGATTGGAGTGACTTCTTCAAGGGGTTTGGTGTTTTCGGTTTCTCGGGGGTCTCCCAGGACAACCAGTTCCACCTCGTTCCTCAAAGGCTCCATCTCGGCCTCGGCGATCTATAATTGCTATTGGGCTTGTGAGGGGATTTTCGTCTTCATGGCCAAAATGAAGCATCGCCTTGCCACTTTTTGGTAGTCTCTCACTTCACCCACCCCCTTAGAAGTGGGGAATTTCATCTTTAGGTGGTAGGTTGAGGTGATTGCCTTTACTCCTCCCAAGGTAGGGCGGCCTAGGATTGCATTGTAAGGCGAAGGGCAAACACAACGATGAAGTCTTGCCAGGTCGTGATCTGATGCAGATCTGTCCCCAAGGTTACCGGTAATTTATCCATCTAAGCGGATGCGTCATATTTCCTCCAAAACCCACTAATGGGGTATGGAAGGGATGGAGTTTATCTAGACCGACCTTCATTTTTTTAAAAGCCAAGACGAATAAAATATCTGCCGAGCTCCCGTTGTCAATCAAGATTCGCTGAACATTGAAGTTGGTGATGATGGCTGACACGACCAAGGCATCATCATGGGGAAGGTGGAGGCCTCTTAGATCATCATCATTGAAGGTGAGGATGAGTATGAACAATGGGCGAGGAAAGATTGTAGATTTCCTCTTCAGCCCGCTCACTGGCGCTTCTAGCATGCCTCTTCCTGGATGAATTTGAGCACCCACCAGAACCGAATCCACCATGAATTACTTGTATGTCTCCCGCAGTTGGTCGGTTATTGCCATATCTCCTTTCTAGCGAGTGGGGAGGTACGCGATCAGCTACATACTTCCTTAAATATCCTCTTTTGATAAGGTCGGCGATCTGCTCCTTCAGATGGAAGTAGTCTTTAGTGTTGTGGCCATGGTCCTGGTGAAATTCACAATACTTGTTCTTATTTCTCTTTCGTGGATCGGTGTTGATTTTTCTGGCTCATTTGACGAACTCTTCGTTCTTAATCTCGGTGAGTACTTGGGTGATGGGAGCGTTGAGAGGTGGCAAAATCATTTCCGGACGGTGAGGTGGAGTACGTGGATGTCTTTCGTGTGTTCGCCCTGAACCTCGATCGGACTTTTTTCTCCTTGTGTCCTCCCTGTAGTCGGATCGTCTTGTGTCGGGCTCCTTCCTCTTATGATCGTCTTTCCCTCGTTGCCTCTGTTTTGCTTCGGCTAACTCTTCCGCGGCGACATACTTGTCAGCCTTGCTCTGGAGAATTGACATGGTTTTAGGTACATTCTTGGAGAGGGAGTCAAATAGTGGACCGGGGCGAAGTCCTTCCATCATGGCCATAATCACTACCTTGTCACTGGGATCCTCCACTACCAGGACGGCTCGGTTGAATCGCTTAATGTAGTCTTTTAAACTTTCCGTTTCCTTTTGGTGAATGGTGAAGAGATGGGAAGCGTTCTTTTGTCGGGTTCTGCAGCTCATAAAGTTGGTGACAAAAAGTTTGTTCAGGTCGCCGAATGAGTCAATGGTTCCCGGATGCAATTTTTCTAAACCACGACCTCGCCCTTTTAAAGTAGCGGAGAATGCTTTGCACATTATCTCATCCGAGCAACCTTGTAGCAACATCAAGCTCTTGTATGAATCTAAATGGTCAATGAGATCTGTTTTGCCCTCGTAGGTTTCGAGATGACTGGGTAGCTTGAACTTGGAGGAAACCCTAGCTCTCAACACCCTGTCTGTGAATGGTGGCTCGGTTTGCTTGATCAAAGCATCCACGGTTACCGGAGCGCCTACCCCAGTATTGATGGCGTCAAGACGGGAGTCTAGAACTCTGATCTTTTAGGAGGTGGAAGTACTGCGACGTCTAGGCGCCAGGTCATTAAGGCGAGGAGATCTACCTCTCCTGACTTCCCCTCCTTCAATCTCATGAGCTTGACTAGATTGAGACTCTGATGAGGCACTTCTTTCACATCGGGGATGAGGTGAAAGAGACCGGTTTCGTCCAGCACGTCCTGTGCTATGATCACTTTGTGATACTTCGTCACCAGATCGACGAGGTGGGCGAGGAGGATTATTTTCAGAAGTAGGGATTAGAGGAATCTGCGGTGGATTAGCTGCGAGGAGATGTAACAAATGGGCGTTGGTCTCGTTCATGACTCTCATCTGCTCGGCCATATCGTGTATCTCACGATGAAGACCTTCCAGATATAAAGTCTGACTAGTATTGGCCATCGGATGAGCTCTGTTGTCTAAAGGGCTGCTGGCACTTGGTCGAGGCAATAAGCGGCTACACAGGTGCATAGAAATTTGAGAACTGTCGTTCCCACAGACGGCGCCAAACTGTAGTGGTAAAAATCTGGGGCGAGCAACCAACAGGCAAGCTGTTCTAGATGGCGATGTGGTAACCTCGGAAGAGATTCGGGCGACCTGCGTAGCAATGAACAAACGTTACCAGCGGGGGTGAGGCCGCTCAAAACCCTTCTGACGTGCGAATTAGACCAAGGCAATCAAAAAGCTAAGCAACAAGCAGAGCTATCAGTCCGTGCCAGTTAAAATTGTGTACCTCATAATGTTGGGGGAGCGGCCTTTATATAGATGGAGAAATGAGAGCCGTTTAAGGAAACCGCAGCGTGATCCTCGGATGGCCAAGTATGGTAATATATCCCAGAGATATAGGAGATTTAATAGGGAGACATGACACCTGGAAGATGTCCCGTGATTGTAGATATTACAGAAGGAATGAATCTCTTCTAAAGGTAGTATCCTTGTGGAGATATAGGACTAGAGTCCGTATGGAGATGGGACCATGTACTTCACCTCGCCCATCTGTGGTATGGAGGCTAGCGAGTTTAAGTTTAATCTTCCTGGCGATCTGGCGATGAGGCGTCTCCTCGCCTATTGGCGAGCTGAAGGAAACCTGGTGGTGAATGAATGAGCATGGCGAGGTTTAATGGAGATTCTCTTGAAGGTAGGTGACGCGTGCCCTTGGCGAGGTGTGAATGTTTTATCCCACATCAATTTTCATTCCAATATAACACAAAATTGCATACAAATTTGATTTCTTTAATACAAATACAACACACAAACTCTTTAGTTTGTATTGTTACTTGGTTCGATTAGGGCTTTAAAAGGGGGTATCTCTATACGAAGTCATTTTCGTGCGTTTTGAACAGTAACAAGTTGATTCCGTTAATCATAAATGGACATAGACTAATTAATGGTTTAAATTATTACCGGATTAAAACTCTTGAGTTTGGCTCATTACAATTGAAACTATAAAATTTAATTTGTTCGTATAGTCAAACCCTGGAGATTTTTATATAATTTTTCCAAATTTTAGAAATGGCCAATTAAACAAATTTTTAAAACACATGGTGATTGTATTTGGACCCAAAAAGTCTCTCTAGCCCTATTTTTTTATTTTGATAAATTTTACTAATCTCTGTTATTTTTTTAACAAATCCAGTCATTTTCTTATATTTTTTAAATAATACTGACCTCTTTTACTTTTGAAACAATTATCAAGATTCCATCTGGAGGTAATTTCTTGACAAAAATAAAAAGATTGGCCTTATTTTTTAGCTTTTATGTTTTTTTCAAGATTACCCATATTTTTGTAATGAATTTGGATAAAAAAGATTTATTTAAGTACACTTTCACTATGAGTATTTAAAAAATAAATAATTTAGAACAATTTTCTTAAAAAGGGGTAAATTTCACTAACATCCCTGAGGTTTCTAACGAATACAACAGCATCCCCTATGATTTTTGAAATTGCACTGACCTCATATTTGTGCAAAAATAATAAGATTGCCCTCATGTTTAGGGATTTTAATTTTTTTTCTCGATATACCATAAAAATAAAATAAATATTCTATTTTTTACTCAAAATACCATTTATTTGTAAACTATTATAGTTTCATTTTTCATCAATAAATAGTTTTTTTTTAAAATAATTGATCTCAATAATTTATTTTTAAGTATCCCTAATTAAATCATACTTAAAAAATAATACTTTGTTCTCAATACGAATTTTAATTTAAATATGATTCAAATATTTTATTTTTGAAGGGCTCTTAATCTAATCATACTTTAAAAAAATAAATTTTATATAAATTTTCTTTTTAAAAAGAGAATATTTATTTATTTTAATTGGTGTATTGAGATTTTTTAGACCCCTAAATATAAGGGAGGTGTCGTTTTTGCACAAAAATTAGCTCTAGGGGAGAATCTTGACAATAGATTCAAAAGTAAGGGATGTTAGTGCAATTTTAAAAACTATTAGGGAGGATAGTGAAATTTACCCTAAAAAAATTACTTATTGATAAAAGAAATAAACTGGAGTCATTTACAAATAAATGATATTTTTTTATAAAAAAAAGAATGAATGTTTATTCATTTTAATTGGTGTATTAAGAAATTTTTTTAGAATATTAAATTTTAAGAACAATCTTATCATTTTTTTCAAAACATTATCTCTAAGACATTGATATTTTAGAAATTATAGAAGAATAATTGTAATTGTCAAAAATAACCTAAATTATAAAATGGAGTTGAAAAGAAATTTCTTAAGTTCAAATGGAATCACTCTAAAAGTTAGTGCTGCAAAAATAATTTTAAAAAATAGTATAAACCCAACGGAGCCGTTACACAGCGGAGGGTCATCGCATGCACCGAGTACCGACCTGTTGACGGGGTTTGTTGGTCAAAGCATTCGAACTTTGATCAAGTCTTCCTTCACACCCTAAACTCTCTATACCCCCTACGACGGTGCCATTTACCGTTTCAAACTTTGATATAGTATAGGTCAAAATCAAATATTCAAGCCTCTCCCCCTCTCTACATTTGAACCCATTTTTTTAATAAAACTTTGATTCACTGTCCTAAGTTTTGAATATTGGAACCGCGTAATTCAGAAACCAAGACCCACCCTATAAATATTCCCCAAACAACACATACCCAAAAAGCAAAACAAAAACAAAAAAGTTAACGAATAGGCTCGTACCCCTCTCTCTCTCTCTCAAACTATGATTTCGTCGTGGCGGAGGCGGAGATCGGCCCGCCGCGGTGGTATGGAGCTGACAATTCCTAGCCATTTCAAGTGCCCGATTTCACTAGACGTAATGAAGGATCCGGTGGCTTTGTCAACCGGGATAACGTACGACAGAGAAAGTATCGAAAAGTGGATTGAATCCGGCAACCACGCGTGTCCCATCACCAATCAAGTGCTCAAGTCCCTCGAGCCGATACCCAATCACGTGATTCGAAAAATGATTCAGAATTGGTGCGAGGAGAACAAATCGCATGGCGTAGAGAGAATCCCAACGCCTCGGGTTCCAGTGACATCCTTCCAGGCGTCGGAGATTCTCACAAGATTAGCTGCGGCAAGGCGGAGAGGAGATGCGGAAGGGTGTCTGGGGGCGGTCGGGAAGGTTCGGGGTTTGGTGGCAGAGAGCGATCGGAACCGGCGGTGCATGGTGGCGTGTGGAGCTGGTAGGTCACTATCAGAGGCGTTCGAGCGGTTCTCAGCGGGCTATTTTGGTAAAAATAGCGTACTTTTGGGGGAAATTTTATCAGCATTGGCTATGATTTTCCCGCTTGATGATGAGGCCAAGTCTCATCTATGGAAGGCATCATCTTTGGATTCCATGACCTGGTTTTTGAAGTGCGGTGACCTAACGGGACGAAGAAACGCGGTTTTGGTGATGAGAGAGATTGTATCGTCACCGCGCCAAGAGAATATTATTGCATTGGTGGAAATTGAAGGAATTTTGGAAGCTCTATTCAAGTTGGTGAAAAATCCAATTTGCACTAAAACGACGAAAGGTTCACTGACGATTATTTACCACATGGTTACATCGTCGCAATCTCCACAAAATGAGGTCAGACGGAGACTGATAGATATGGGTATGGTCGTTCTGCTTCTAGAAATGCTTGTGGATCCCGAAATGGGCATTTGCGAGAGAGCACTCGGCATTTTGGGCGGACTTTGTAATTGCGAAGAAGGGAGAGAGAAAGCTCTTGCTCATCCTTTGACCGTGCCAATTCTGGTGAAGAAGTTATTGAGGGTTTCAAATTTGGCAACCGACTTCTCGGTTTCCATTCTTTGGAAGCTGTGCCAATGTAAGGAAGGAAGAGAGAGAGGTCATGTGCTTGTTGAGGCTCTTCAAGTGGGTGCTTTTCAAAAGCTATTGTTGCTTTTGCAAGTTGGGTGTAGTGAGGAGACTAAGGAGAAGGCAAGTGAGGTGTTGAAGATGTTGAATGTGCATAGGTATAGGTTGGAGTGTATTGTGTCTATGGATTTCAAGGATCTCAAAAGGCCTTTTTAAACATCAAGAGACATTGAAGAAAGTGGTTCTAATTGAGAAAAAGTCATTTTTTTTTATTAATATTTTTGCTATTCGATGTACAAAATACAAAGAGAATTAAAATTAAAAATATACATGCCATGTTGGAATTCTTACATGCATTATAGAGGTGATTTAAGGTCTCTCTATGTTGATTTTCTAGAATAATTTTTCATTGTGAGGAGTGTTTGATCTTATTAGAATAAGGGCCAAGTGCTTATAAACTTGTGTGTAGTACTATTATAATGTTGAATAAGCCTCAAATGTGGCAATTTAAATGCTTTTTGCAGACTATGATCCATGCTCATGGCTAACTTCTACTCTTTTTTTTTTCCTTTGAATGAGCTAACTTCTTGGACCCACCAAATCTTAACGCCTTGCAACGACCCACAAGTCATAAGTATCTAGTAACAACAACATCTAATTAATTTTGTTTAATAACGAGGGACAGGGTCACATAATTAGATCTATTCCTACGGAGTAAATATCGATACATGCAATCATTTGCAAACCATATGTATCAATTTACGTCTGGGCAATAATGGAGTAGTTGAATCTAGGAGGTGCAGGTCTACGGTTCATTTCAATTTTTGCCCCTTCAATTACTAGGCTACCTATAAGAGTTTTTGTTAGCAGGAGTTGAACGCAAAATCTAAGGGTTTATGATTAGTCGCAGTGACAACCTTAATCACTAGACTATCCTGATAGGTAACCTCGATTTGTTAGAAGGGAAGAGAGAGAGAGAGAGAGAGAGAGAGAGAGAGAGAACCTAATTTCAAATCAATCCCGCGTGAATGTGTCCTCATTCCACAAATTGAAGCTAAAGCATGACATAGTTAAAACAATAAGAGAACGGAATGATAAAAGATGTCATTGCACTCTAAAGTCAAAACTTGGGTTTAAGCAGTTTTTGTAGGCTAAGTTTTTATTGTTTTCTATTACATAAAAGAGAAAATACTAACATAATGATTTCAGGTAGGTTGAAAGGAAAATGTAAAGAAGATAAGGTTTGATGCAGTCTCACAATAAAATTGTGTGACCTAAAATGTAGATTAATTGCAAGAAGTTAGTATTATAATTATGTAACAATTCAAAATAGATGGGCACTCACTAGCTACAAAGCTTACAAAGCACAAAGAAATATAAAAATTACTATCTGTTTTTACCATTTGAAATCACAAGACCAACAAGTAGTTGAAATATTCGATTCATTTGTGGAATTTATTGTACCAATATAAGTTAGACGTGTCACAGCATATGGTAAATAAAAATAATATTTAAAAATAGATGGTAAATGTAAAATTGTTAAAAAAAATATGTTATTCAGATAGATTTTTTTCTTTTTCTTTTCACAAAAACACACCTACGGAACAAGGCCAGGGTATTTTTGAAATTATAAAATACAATGGTGGGCATTTTCATTTTGATTGAATAGATTTAAATAAACCATGTCAATTTTGTATGAGAGTACATACAT
>BRYF01000025.1:7371148-7373648 GCA_030159135.1 Actinidia polygama | reverse complement strand
GCAGTCAAGCCCTACCCTTTGGTTCTCTTCTGACTAAGGTTTTCAATCATTTTAAAGTGAAACTTAGTGGGCAGCGAAATCAATACATAAGCAAAGGGTTTTCAATAACCACGATTAAGAGGGGGTATAAACAGTTATTCCATCGAGGATGAAGGTGAGGAAGATGAGGGAGACAAAGAAACGAGTCGCCATGCCATGGAAGTTGAAGGAAACCTTGAGATTCCTCCATCTATTCAATGGCAGGATGATGAAACAATACACGAAGAGGTTCCGATGCAAAAGGAGTATTCGATGCATGAAGAGGATACTATGCAAAGGGAGTTTCCAATGCATGGAGGGCATCCATCGAAAGAGGGAACTTCATCTCAAGGATGACCACCAGCATGGTTTCTCGAATATTTTGGTGAGTTGAATGCAAAAATAGAGAGGATAAAACAACAACAAGATCAAATACTCCAAAACCAAGAGAAGCTTGGGCAGTATATTGATAGGCTCGGGGATTTATATGAAAATTTGAACGAGCGACAAAATGCTTTCAATCAGCAATACTCAAATTAGATGGCTGAGGTTGAGGCTCAATTGGAAGGTATATGGGCTCATATCGTTCCTCCTCCACCATTCGATCTGGCTAACGCTCCTCCCCGACCTCCTTATCACGCGCCTCCTTATTGATGATGCCCCAAAGGGGGAGAAGAAGAATATGTTTTGTTTGAGTCAATCTAGTTTAATTTCTTTTAAGACTATTTTTATTAAGCTTGTTTTCTTTTAAGGACCTTGTTAGTTAAGATGGTTGTTTGCTTTATCAATGTGAAGTATGATCGTGTCAATTATCTTTAGCCATGTTGATATGATTATTTATTTGCTTTATGACATGTTGTCATGCATACCATACTCAATACGATTCCATTATTACTTCAAAATATGCCTAGCATGTTAAACATAAATTTTATTTATAAGCATAAAGAAAGGGGGAGCTTTGCATAAAGGGGAGTTTATAAAGTTTAAAACAAAATAACAATTTTCAAAAACAAATCGTGTTATCATCAAAAAGGAAGAGATTGTTGAAATAAAGGAAAATTGATTTTGATGATTACAATTGTTTAAAACCAAGTTAAGTCTAAACTTCTATTGAAAATCTCTATTAAATAAGGAAAAACAACAGTGGTCTTAAAAATGGGGTTGCATATGTTTAAAATGAGAAGTGAAGCTGTAAGGTTTCAAAAATTTTCTTTATATATATGAATAATTTTGGATGTGGTTATAATTGAATTCATGTATAGTTAATTAGGCCACATGTGGATTAGTGGACCTAAGTGTATTTTAAATTGGGTTTAAATTAAAAAAATTTATAACTTTTGGGATAAAGATAAAGAGGACATTTAAATTGAGATGATATAATGTAATTAAAAGTTGAAGGGGCTGAGTGTAATTTAGGAAAACAATTCGGCCGAAAGTGGCCGAAAGAGAAAAAGAGAAAAAGAGAAAGAAAAAAAAAAAAAAAAAGAAAAGAGACAAAATGATGGGCTTTTATATATATATATTTATATATATATATATATATAGGATGGGTCACATGGGGTGTATATATATATGTGTGTGTTTGTATAGAGAACAAAAGAAAGAAAGAGGGAGACGGAGAAAGAAAGAAAAGAGAGAGAGAGAGAGAGAGAAATGAGAGAAATTATATAGTGTGGTTAGTCTTTGATCATGAAAAAAAATAGTGACATAGATCAACGGTGAGATGACGTCGGATCAAGGCAAAATTTTAGTATGATGATCATGGGAGCCAGATCTTCATATCAAAAGGCGTAAAATTCAAATTGAGGTAAAGGGGGTTAGTTTGTTGGGGTTTTACTTTGGGTTTGTTGTTAATAGCTTATATAAAGTCTATTAAGACATTATTTTGAGTATTGAACTTAAAATAAAAATACATGGTTTATAATGGAAATTATAAACGAAAAATTGAGTTATGGTTATGTTTATATAATTTGTTTATAACAAATGCATTCGACATAATTTTTAATAATGCATATTATTGATGGTTTATAATATCATGCATATTATATTGTTTACATTAAAAGCTGTTAGCAAATGTAACTTGATATATGTTGGAATTTAAAAATTTGAAAATAGTTTTGGAAAGAAAATGATACGTTTGGGTAAGTCTTGAGCCTTCGGTGAAAGTCCGAGAAGTTGACTGAATGAAAAGTCCTAGATGGCAACTGCGCTACGTTTGGGTAAGTCTTGAGCCTTCGGTGAAAGTCCGAGAAGTTGACTGAATGAAAAGTCCTAGATGGCAACTGCGCTACGTTTGGGTAAGTCTTGAGCCTTCGGTGAAAGTCCGAGAAGTTGACTGACTTTTGGGTATGTCATGAGCCTTCGGTGAAAGTCCGAGAAATTGACTGACTTTTGGGTATGTCATGAGCCTTCGGTGAAAGTCCGAGAATTTGACTGATGGTTATGTATGAGTTTGCTTTTTGAGAAAAGCTGGAGAGGTGAA
>BRYF01000025.1:7263648-7268648 GCA_030159135.1 Actinidia polygama | reverse complement strand
GGGTTTTTCAACACATGATATAGTACATTCAATTGTTTTCCATGCTTTCAACGCATTAAAGTTATGTTCTCAATATAATGCCACGTCTTCAAAAATGTATGTTATGATATTACGTTACGAATAAAAATCCCATGGATGTTGATTTACATGACAATTGAAATATGTTCAAATGTATATGCATAATGACATTCGGGGTCCCCCTGTGGTAGGACCTTAATCTAACCTAATGATTCTAGAAGGTAGATGAGAGACGTGAAATAAATCATCTACAACGGATATCTCGACCTAAAGAGCCACCCCACCTATATGGTCCTATGTTATGTTAATTCGAGCTGTTATGTTTTCATGATATGTTATGTATGTTATGGAAACAAGTGATGCCATGTTTATGAAAGATCAAGTTTATGAATGAATATTTTCAGAAAAGTTATGTTATGCTCACTTGTTTCACACGTATGATATATGTATGATATGAAATTGATCCATGGTATTTTATGTTCATGCATTTTATGTGAATAGTTGAACTTTGGCACAACTCTGTATACAGTATGGATGTGAAACTTTATTATTTTATGTTCACGCGCCCATGATCCATATAGGCCGGGTTACGAGGCGTGACACTTGCGTTCGAACACTACGTTTGAACTCCAGAAGGCCTGAAACTACTTAATGGCTGTTGGCGTTCGAATGCTCTTTTTAGCATTCGAATGTTAAGAAGGATTATTTAGCGTTTGATAGTCCATAGAGCATACCAATTCGATTTTTGCTTTAGCATTCGAACGCCTATCTTGGCGTTTGAACGCCAAGAAGGATTTGACTGAGCGTTCGAATACCTACCTTAGCGTTTGAACGCTAAGAAGAAAATTGGGCACGGAACTTAATTTTAAGGTTTTGGAAAAATCCTAACTTTAATTTACTCACTTTTACAGTTGAACTCCTAGTCACTCATATTAATTGACATACACGTCATAAGTTTTCACTATTTAGGAAATCAACGGGTTTGGGGTGCTACGTATGAGGATTATCTTGCACATATTGTTGATACCACTAAAGTAGAATTGAAGTTATTTGATGCCAGATACGGAGGTAGAATTTCAAAATGTGTTTCCAGATGAACTTCCAGGGGTGATACCAGATAGGGAGGCAGAATTCTCTATTGAATTGTTGCTAAGAACTACACCTATTTCTATAATACCATATAGAATGGCACCATCTGAATTGCGAGAGTTGAAAGTTCAGTTGCAAGATTTGCTTGAGAAGGGTTTCATTCAACCAAGTGTTTCACCTTGAGTTGTACCAGTTCTGTTTGTAAAGAAGAATGATGGTACTATGAGATTATGCATAGATTATAGACCATTGAATTAAGTTACGGTGAAAAATAAGTATCCTTTACCTCTAATAGATAATGTATTTGATCAATTGCAAGGGGCTTGTGTCTTTTCTTCCGTGCCAACCGTGCCAGTTCCGTGCCGTGCCGTGCCGTGCCACTTTTCTTCCGTGCCAACCGTGCTTCGTGTCGTACCGTGCCTGGCCCATTTACTTAACGTGCCTTGCCGTGCCTTTATCGTGCCGTGCCATTTTTAATCGTGCCGTATCTGTAACACCCCGCATCCGTAAATCCCATTAATTACGTATATTATGACGTGTATAATAATTAGAGAGAGTAGTATAAGTTTAAGGGTCCAAAAGAACCAATTTAGGTTAGCCAATATTCAAAAGTCCTAAACTTATAAATTCTGCCCAGGATCCTTCTTAGCGTTCGAACGCCAGGATGAGCGTTCGAACGCCAAGAAGGAGGAAGAAGAAGTGAGGGTTTCCTTGAGAGAAACCCAAATCATGTATGGGTTGTGTGTTTTAGCTTGTTTATTTCTTGTTCATAACATCCTTAAATCATTTTAACAACTTTAGATCACTTATGGGAATGAATTGGAGTTGGATAGCTTAGCATAGGAAAAGCTATCTTCGAACCAGGGGAAATTCAGGACGTTCGAATGCCTATACAAAGTGTTCGAATACTAGAACAAAATAGGGAAAATTGGTCTCAGGGCGTTCAAACGGTTCGAACGTCAAGTCAGTCGGGTAGCGTTCGAACGCCTCTGAGGGAGCGTTTGAACGCCAAGCTGATCTTAAGGATTTTATTCTCAGGGCATTCGAACGCCAGACAGTTAAGGGTAGCGTTCAAACGCCTATGGGGAGCATTTGAATGCCAGGCCATTTTGGGTGAGCATTCGAACGCCTCTAGGGAGCGTTTGAATGCCAACCTATTTTTAGGGCAATTTTTATTTTAGAACCTTCAAATGCTTAGGCCTAATTTGTATACTTTGATGCACCTTTGATGCATCACATGAAGACTTAATGCATCACATTGATGTGTTACATGGGGGTCTGAGAGGGGATAAAATGTTGGCTTAACAACTTTTGAATACCTAGCCTATGTTGGATTGTAACCCCCTGAATCTATAAATTTCGTTAATCATATTAATTACGTCGTGAACGATAATTAAGGTAGACTAATTAGAAGTTTAAGGGTCCAAAAAAGCCAAAATAAGTTAGTAAATTTTCAAAATTTTAAGACTTTAATTTTCTGCCCAGTTTTTTTCTCAGCGTTCGAATGCCAAAAAGAAGCGTTCGAACGGTCAACCAATTTCT
Source organism: Actinidia polygama (assembly GCA_030159135.1). Classification (NCBI taxonomy): domain Eukaryota; kingdom Viridiplantae; phylum Streptophyta; class Magnoliopsida; order Ericales; family Actinidiaceae; genus Actinidia; species Actinidia polygama. Next base: position 7,265,999 of record BRYF01000025.1, on the reverse strand, counting down.
TCTTAGCATTCAAACGCCAAAAAGGAGTGTTCGAACGGTAAGGCAAAAGTTAAAATATTAAGCCTCGCAGTTATCGAACTGTAAGCAAGGCGTTCGAACTCTGAGCGTTCGAACGGGCATTCGAATGCTAGGGCCAAAATTCCTTCTTAGCGTTCGAAGGCTGAAAGGGGTGTTCGAATGCCAACAGTAAAAACAGAAGATAAAAAAGGGAACACAAAATTAGAATGGGAGAGCCATATGGGATGAAATTCCATGTTTCTCAACTAATATATACACACCCACACTTTACAAACACTCAGACACACATACATGTCTGAGAGAGGGAGAGAGAGAGAGAGAAAGAGAAAACAAAGGAGGAAAAAGAAGAAGAAGAAGGAGAAGGAGAGAAATGGAGGGTTTTGGAAGCCCAACTACGTGCCATTGGAAGCCCAAGCTCGAGCTTGAAGAGAGGTGAACACTTTAAAAATTTATATATAAGCATATATGTACAGTTAGGGTTTAGGTTGTGTTATTTCTAGATCTACCATAGAAAAGTTAAATTAGGGTTTGATTTCAAGTTATTAGGGTCCTTGTTAGCTGTTCTTCACATCCTAAAAGCCTTGAAAAGATTTGAGAAGTATTTTGGTAAAAATCAACAAGTCCAGCTACTTTTCCGACTGTTTCACGTAGGGAGCGTTCGAACGCCCAAGAACAGCGGTCAAACGGTCCATATTTTTTGCCTTAGCGTTCGAACGCCACCTTCAGTACATTTTTGGACGTTCGAACGGTAAGCACAATTAACCTTAGTGTTCGAACGCTAGAACCAACATTCGAACGCCAAGACCAATTCCAGACAATTTTGAACCCTTTTCTTTTAAAGCTTCCTAATTGCAACCATAGTATATTAATCCCTTGAATAAACTCATAGGGGACATAGGTCCATGTTTAAGGAGATTTAACCTAGTACGAAAAAACCTAAGGTCAAGTCATTAGTTTTGTTAATTTAAATTGTTATCATTGAACTTAGTATTAATAATTCCTTACCTCACATGTAGGGACACGTGGTTCAGCACTTAGCCAAGGAAATCCAAATGAGTAACACGATGCCATGGACAAAATTATTTATTTTCAAAAATGCTTTCAACAATTATTATGTATATGCAACCATTTTTCCATGCTTTCTATGCATCAATGCTATGTTCTCAATATAATGCCATGTCTTCAAAATGTATGCTATGATACTATGTTATGAACGAAAACCCCATCGATGTTGGTTTACATGACAATTGAAATATGTTTAATTTGTATGCATAGTGACACTCGGGGTCCCCCGTGGTGGGACCTTAATCTAGCCTAAGTATCCTAAGGTAGATGGGGGACATGAAATAAGTTCCATCTATAAGTGAGATATCTCCGGCTTAAAGAGCCACCTGACCTATATGGTCACCCAGATCATCCGAGTTATTACATTTTCAGATATGATATGTATGATTACAAAAGCAAGTATTCCAAGAGCATGTGAGTTTCAAGTTTATGAAAACTTATGCTTCAAGAAAAGTTTACGTTATGCTTCCATGCCTCAAGTCAAATGATATAAGTATGTTATGATATGATCCATGGTATTTTATGTTCATGCATTGATGTTATTCACTAAGTTTTAAGCTTATGTTTTAGAACATTTTTTTTAGGAAACCAATCAGAAGAGCCATAGAAGGAAGAAGTCAAGCAGATGTAGTTATGGCCCAAGGGCCTTGTGGTATTTTGTAGATACATAAGATTACTTGTTATGTAATTATATTGGCCATGTAATGTATTTATAATGGAAAATAGCCCTGGTATGTATGTAAATAGTTGAACTTAGGTATAGCTCTGTATATGGTACGAACGTGACACTTTTCTATTTTCAATTTCTAAAATGTTTCTGCGAAAAATTTATATCATTTTAAAGGAAATTGCATAGGAGATCAACCAGAAGACAGGTAAGTTGGCCTTGGCGGCAAGTCGCTGTCCATCACGTACCCATGATCCGTATAGGTTGGGTTGCGGGGAGTGACATGGATAACCTTGATGCATCGCATTGATGCATTGCATTGAGAGGGAGGATTACATTGTTAAACCAATATGAGAGTAGAGGTGAGACGTATGCGGACAGTGCATATGTTGAGTTCTTATAATTAATAATTTATACATTGTAGTTGTGTACTGATGAATTTATGACTTACAGGAGCTAAGGAAGGAGAAGAGCCTTCGAGGCAACCTCAGGAGTAATTTTATCGCGGTGTGTGTGTGCAGTGACAGGTGGGATTAATAAACAGATAGTCGTACTCATATGGCCTTGACTTAATTGACTTGATATAATGCAGATGTTGATA
>BRYF01000025.1:7251148-7256148 GCA_030159135.1 Actinidia polygama | reverse complement strand
GAGACATCTCCGGCTTAAAGAGCCACCCGACCTATATGGTAACCCAGTTCACCCGAGTTGTTACATTTTTAGATATGATATGTATGATTAAAAAGCAAGTATTCCAAGAGTATGTGAGCTTCAAGTTTATGAAAACTTATACTTCAAGAAAAGTTTATGTTATGCTTCCATGCCTCAAGACAAATGATATAAGTATGTTATGAAATGATCCATGGTATTTTATGTTCATGCATTGATGTTATTCACTAAGTTTTAGGCTTATATTTTAAAAAATTATTTTTAAGAAACCAATCAGAAAAGCCATAGAAGGAAGAAGTGAAGCAGATGTAGTTATGGCCCAAGGGCCTTGTGATGTTTTGTAGATAGATTAGATTACTTGTTATGTAATTATATTGGCCATGTAATGTATTTATGATGGAAAATGGCCCTGGTATATATGTAAATAGTTGAACTTAGGCACAGCTCTGTATACGGTACGAACGTGACACTTTACTATTTTCAGTTACTAAAATATTTTTGCAAAAAATTTATATCATTTTAAATAAAATTGTATAGGAGATCAAACAGAAGACAGGTAAGTTGGCCTTGGCGGCAAGTCGCCGTCCATCACGCACCCATGATCCGCATAAGCCGGGTTGCAGGGAGTGACATGGATAACCTTGATGCATCGCATTGATGCATTGTATTGAGAGGGAGGATTACATTGTTAAACCAATATGAGAGTAGAGGTGAGGCATGTGTGGACAATACATATGTTGAGTTCTTATCATTAATAATTTGTACATTGTAGTAGTGTACTGATGAATTTGTAACTTATATGAGCTAAGGAAGGAGAAGGGCCTTCGAGGCAACCTCGGGGTAATTTTATTGCGGTGTGTGTGTAGTGACAGGTGGGATTAATAAACAAATAGTTGTATTCATATTGACTTGACTTAATTGACTTGACATAATGTAGATGTTGATATTCATACGAGGTTACTTGATATAATGTGGATGTTGATATTCATATGAGGTTACTTGATATAATGCGGATGTTAATATACAATTGAGGTAGCATTGCATATTGTATGCCAATACATTACATAGAGGAAAGTTATGCTGATGTGGGGCTAACCTAAAGATTAACCGATGTGGGGTTAATCTTACAGGGTGTTGACGTGGGGCATCCTTGATAACGAGCCATCAATCATTGGGTCAACGTTATCTAAACTTGCGCGCACATGTTGGGGATGCATTATGCATTGTCATTATCTACTTCTAGATATCTATGATATATGATGTTCTTTTATCATTTTATATGAGTTGATTATATATTGTTAACACATTGATTATTAGCTCACACCCACACAAATTATTTTGGAAGGTGAGGCGATATGAATAGCTTCCTGATTCAATGTGGTCATGGTCGTAGACGTGGTGACTTTTCTGATCGTGGTTGGATGTCATTTGTAGAACTTGGGACAGTTCTTGCCTTTCTATAGTTTTGTCTAGTTGTATATGTGATGTATAAATGTTTTATCTTTTATAGACAATGTGTTTGTTTATAATCAGTTAAGGATGTATGTAAATGTGTTTATCTATGGAGTTTGGTTTTTAATTTTCAGTGACTGAGTAATTATGTACTCTTTATGTATTAGAGTATATGGTGAATAGCAAGAATTGTTCGCAGGCATGGTGGCTTATGCAATCATATCTCATCTAATTAGCATTAATTATGTTTAATTAGGTTTGGGGTGTGACAATGATCATCGCCAATAAACTTAGTGCACCGCAAGAAAAAAAGCTTATATAGGCCATAAAGGAGCATAAGACGGCTATTGGTTGGACAATTGCAAATATTAAAAGAATTAGCCCGTCTATATGCATGCATCATATCTTACTTGTAGAAGGAGCAAAACCTTCCCCTCAATCACAAAGAAGAATGAACCCTCCCATGATGGATGTAGTGAAGAAGGAGATCCTCTAACTTCTTGAAGTTGGAGTGATTTATCCTATTTTGGATAGCATTGGGTTAGCCCGATTCAAGTGTTTCCTAAAAGGACTGGAATAACTGTTGTGAAAAATCAGAAGGATGACTTAGTTCCTACCTGTGTTCAGAATGGGTGGAGGGTTTGTATATACTATAGAAAACTAAATGTTGTAACCCGCAAGGACCACTTCCCTTTACCTTTTATTGATCAAATGCTTGAAAGATTATCTAGTCATTCTTGCTTTTGTTTCCTTGATGGTTACTCATGTTATTTTCAAATTGCAATTACTTTGGAGGATCAAGAAAATACGATTTTTACATGCCCATTCGGAACTTTTGCATATCATCGCATGCCCTTTGGCCTTTGCAATGCCCCAACCACTTTGCAAAGGTGTATGGTTAGCATATTTTCAAATTATATTGAGCATATCATAGAAGTCTTTATGGATGATTTCACAGTTTATTGAGACTCCTTTGATAGTTGTTTGCATAACCTTATACTTGTTCTTCAAAGATGCATAGAAACTAACCTTGTGTTAAATTCTAAAAAATGTCATTTTATGGTTGAACAAGGTAGAGTTTTGGGTCATATTGTTTCATCTAGGGGAATTGAGGTAGACAAAGCCAAAGTTGATATTATTCAATCTTTACCTTATCCTACTAGTGTGCGGGAAGTTAGTTCGTTTCTTGGACATGTAGGTTTTTACCAAATATTCATCGAGGACTTCTCCAAAATAGCATTACCCTTGTGTAAGTTACTACAAAAGGATTTGGATTTTGAGCTCGATGAGGCATGTAAAAAAGCATTTGATAAGCTGAAGGAATAGTTAACTTCTACCCTAGTTATGCAACCCCTTGACTGGAACTTTCCTTTTGAAATAATGTGTGACACAAGTGATTATGCAGTAGGTGTTGTTTTAGGTCAAATAATTGTAAAAGCTTCTCATGCCATTTATTATGAATTACTCTACCATTGAAAAAGAACTTTTAGCTATTGTTTTTGCTTTAGAAAAGTTTCGATCTTATTTGTTTGGTACTAAATTCATTATTTACTCTGATCATGCAGCTCTTCGTTATTTGATGACGAATAAAGAATAAGATGGATACTTCTCTTGAACCAATTTGATTTGGAGATCAAACACAAAAGAGGGACAGAAAATCGTGTCGTAGATCATTTGACTCATTTAGTTCATGGGAAGGATAAACTTTGTCTGCAAGAAACATTCCTTGACGAGCAATTGTTCTCTGCGAGTGTGACATTACCTTGGTATGCGAATATTATAAATTATTTGGTTACTAATATGTTACATCCTAAATTGTCTAAGGCTTAAAGAGATAAGATCAAGAGTCATGCCAAATACTATGAGTGGGATGTGATTGGACTGCTTAATTGTAATCCAAGCACCGTTAAATTATCCTACGTTGACCCTATTTTAGTTCAATTATGTCTTTTTATTGTGATTTGTACTTATAGTTGTGTTCGAGTTTTTTGTAGGGTAATGTTGCTAACAAGGAAAAATTGAAGCCATAAAGTACCACAGAGCACGGACACGTATATCGAGAAATATTGTCGAAAATCATCTTAAAGAAAAGCGTCATTAGCAACTCAGAATGGAATGGAAGATGCACCGTTGAAAGGATCTTGAAGAATTCTGTAAACTCATGTCTAACGAGCTTTGCGATAATTGAACCCTAAAGGCTTCAAAAGGGAGTATGAAGAAGTCAAAGAAGTACAAGATTGCACTGATCGTTCGAATGCCAATGGAAGAAGGAAACCAGCGTTGGAACGTTGGGAAGAAAAATCCAGAATTTGTGTTGAATGTTCGAACGCTGGAACAAGAAGGAAATTGGCATTTGAACGCCAAGAAGAAAAATAGATAATCAGAGTTCGAACTCCTTTACTTACAGTTCGAAACATGCGAGGGCTAAAAATTAGATTTTTGTCTTACCATTCGAACTCCCTTGCTTACAATTCGAAACATGCGAGCGTTGAGAATTGGTGTTTTTGTCTTACCATTAGAACGCCAAAATGAAGAACAAATGGGCATTCGAACACCAGAAGGAAAGTTTCAAAAATTACACTTAACGTTCGAACGCTGGATGAAAGGCATGAATTAGCGTTCGAATGCTAAGGCTAAACCTGGGCAGTTTCTTAAACCTACTAGGATTCGAATTTGTAAACACTATATATACTTTCTTATATTTTCTAAAAGGAAGGACATACTTTTTAGGGGTTTTCTCAGCCTCTTAGCTTAGTTTTCATAGTTTTTCATTAATTCTTGTAATTATTTATATTAATTCAATATTTGATCAAAGTATTTTACGGGTTTTTTTCAATTACACGAGTTTCTTCATTTCTTTTGGCATTAATTTAAGTTTATCAATTTTAATCAATCATTTTTAGTTTTTATATTCAATAATGTCGTCAATAAATAATTATTTGTCTTTAATAGCCATGAATGGCTAGTTTCCCAACTTGGGATCGATTGTGAAGATCGATTGGGCTCGAGGATAAACAATGGAGATAAATTTATTTTCACCGTTAAAGCTTTTTTATTTATATTCTTCTTCTTCATCGTTCTAAATATTTTTGAAAACATTGGGCGTTCTACTATGTTCGATAACACATATGTGTGAATACCTACTAAGTATATACGCTGCCTTGTAACATTTATGCATGAGTTGGGTTTAGTATATGTGTTACATGAATCGATGATGCACGACCATGTTTATAACAATTAGATTAATTTTAGAAGTTGAAGATTGTAAGAATAATTAGTTTTAAAAGTTAAATTTTTTGAATCCGAGACTGACGACGTAGCCGAAAGATTTGAGTTATACGAAGCCTCCATTGGAATTCCAAGAAACCTAATTGATTGGATCAATCGATCTTGAGTCTTTTTATTATCAGTTTTAAAATAACTTTAATTTTTTTCTTAATTTAGATTTAATTTTAATTCAATCAAAACACCAAAATACAATTTTTTTTTGAAGCATAAGTTAGAATTAGGTAAGAACTACATCTAGTGTT
>BRYF01000025.1:7231148-7233648 GCA_030159135.1 Actinidia polygama | reverse complement strand
TTTAGTACTACTTCGCGACTCGTACACTAGTGATAAGGAATTCACTTCTGGGAGCGAATCAGAACCCATTCTTATGGATGCATTGTGCAAATCAAGTGATAATAAGGTGTATTCCTGAAAACAAAATTAATTCTATTCTCACATTTTGTCATTCTTGTGTTTGTGGAGGTCACTTTGGAGCTAAGAGGACAGCGAGAAAAGTGCTAGAATGTGCCCTTAATGCATGTTATTTACCAATTTTGAGACTCAATGGAGTCTCCAAAACTAACATATACCACATATATATATCTACCTACATAATTTAAGATTTGACTTACCAAACTCCAAGTTCAAAATGGCTTCTCCTTGTCTAGGTAAAGCTCCCAATCTCTCACTCTCTCTCTCTCTCCTTCCTCCTTTTTCCTTTGTTTCTTATTTCCTTCTTTTCTCTCTCTCTCTCTCTCTTTGACCGTGTGTGTGTGTTGTGAAATGGGTAAGTGTGTGTGTGTGTATTTTAGTTGAGACACATGGGATTTCATTCCATGTGGCTCCCCCATTCTAATTTCGTGTTCCCCTTTTTATTTTTCTGTTTTTACTATTACCATTCAAACGCCCATGTTAGCGTTCGAACGCTAAGAAGGATTTTGTTCAGTTAGGGTTCGAACGCCCTGCTTACAGTTCGATAACTGCGAGGCTTGCATTTGAATTTTTGGCCTTATTGTTAAACTCTCATATTGGCATTCAGACGCTCAGATAAAATTGGCTGACCGTTTGAACGCTACTTTTTGGCATTCAAACGCTAAAAAAAAAACTGGGCAGAAATTAAAATTTAAGGTTTTGAAGAATTCTAACTTTAATTGATTTATCTTGGACTTTTAAACTTCTAACATTCGTACATGTCATAATACTTAAGATTAATGAAGTTCATAGGTTCGGGGTGTTACAAATATGACTTCAAAATTTGAGTTAGATGCTAAAATTTTATTTTTATATTTTTGGATCAGAACGGAATAAAAAATCGACTATTACTATTGATCGGTTCCGATTCAATCTGCAAAGGATATTAGTCCTATTTCAATTTTAAATTTTGTGAAACCAATAATATGGGTCCAATAGATGAATCAGGTACCAATCTATATCGTGTGCACCCCTTCTCTCTTTACCAATATGTTGTACTCTCTCTCTCTTTCTACTAGAATCAACTACCAATCTAAATCGTGTGCACCGCACCCCTTACTCTCTTTACCAATACGTTGTACTCTCTCTCTTCCTACCCCTCTCGTCCACAACCCGCTTTAAGCAATGGCGACACCAACCACTTGGTCTCTCTCTCACCTCCACCTAGGGCTCTCTCGTCCTCATTGACCCAATTCCAAACCCTAACACTAATTTGAACGGCTGAGATTGTCCCAATCGGCCTACCTAGATTGCCAAAACCCTAAGCCTAGCTGACCCAAAAGAGCCGACGTTGCCGGACCATAGAACTAAATCGTGGTCGCAAACCGAGACGCGGTCGCGGTGTAACGGACGCGGACGTCGCGGATGTTACGTAATGGGACGCGGTTATCGCGGTCGTGATTTTTTTTTTTAGATGAGTAAATTTGTATAAAATGTGTTATTATGCTTGATTTGACTTCAAAAATAAATTATACACTTATTTTAGATGATTATAGATGAATTTTAAGATAACATTTAAAATATATATAGTATATTATGTATATTATGTTTGTTTTAAAATATTTACGATAAAAATTATTAAATTTTAAATAAAAATAGCATTATCATTGCAAAATTAAATTCTTAGCAATTACTGATAAGGGAAACTTGTAATTTCTGAAATATAGAGTGGTTGACTGAGTTTGACCAATACCTCAGGGGAGGCATTTGTATTTTCCCCCAAAAAAACCTATGAAATTGTCGGTGGATTAGGAGAGAGAGGAGAGAGAGAGAGAGAGAGAAAAAAAGGAGAAAAAAGAGTGAAATGAAGTCCCGAAACTCGGTTCGTGAAGGCTCCCGGTCCTGCTGCCTCTAGAAACGACTAGATTCAGTACAGATCGCCGTCGGACGGAAAACTCCTCGAGGGTCAGTCGCCACCAGTTGTTGTCGAAGCGCAACCGCCAATACCAGTCCTCCGACAAGATCTTCCGCTTTCGGGGCCTGATCCTCGTGATCTCTGTCCCTCTCCTGCTCATCTCGGCCATTGCCCAGCGCCCACGACGATGACGGTATTTAACGGTATGTAACGGAGTGGTAATGGAGTGTAACGGCCGTTACGGCGCATAACGAAGCGTAACGAACGTTACGAGCGTGATTCGTTTTTTCCCGTTATAAATGGGGTGTAACGGGAACGGAACCTACCGTTACCGTTACGTAACGGCCATTGCGCCCGTTACAGCCCGATTTTTAGTATTATGCGCCGAACTCTGTTATCAACACTTGGGAGCTCATGGAAGGCCTTTACGAATTCTATTTCGACTTCGTTCAAACCCCAAATTCTTCAAACTACGATTGCCCAAATGAG
>BRYF01000025.1:7196148-7198648 GCA_030159135.1 Actinidia polygama | reverse complement strand
TTTACATATATCTTATGGCCGAATTAAACTATACATACTACGACCGTACATTTCCTCATAACATAAGGTCCATAGGCCACAAGACTAAATCCACATGACGCCTTCTTCTATGGCTCTTCTGATTGGCTACTTGATTGGCTACTCTGACATGGGCCAACTTAGGTCGGTTTAGCGGCGCTTGGACTACAATTATGCAGTCCAATCACTATGCACTCTGATAAAATTTTTTGCGGAATTGTATACCTAACTTGTGATCGTTAATGCGTCTGATTGTGGGTTGACCTTTCGTTGTGACTGCCTTAACTGCCCTCTCAGTCTGGGAAGCCAACAATATGGTTTTCCCGTTTGGTAATATCTTAACCAAGTCGGCCTTCCCCGAATTGCTTGGGTAGATGAAATTTTTAAAATGGTAAATGAAGATTGAATAAAAATGTTGATACTGAAAATTAAAATTGTTCAGTTCTTCTAATAACGTACTTCAATTATCACAACATTCATTCAAATAGGGACGGAAAACGTTCTCGCATCTCATCTTCTCGTTCCCAAGTTAATTCCTCCCACGTATGGTTCTGCCATATAACTCATACTAAGGTTATGACCTTGTTCTTAAGAACTTGGTCGCGACGATCTACAATTTCGATCGGTCTTTCGACATAGCTCAAGTTTTCACTCATTTTTAAAGGATAATGATTTATCACGTGCGTAGGATCGTGAACATACTTTCGTAGTATTGCGACATGAAAAACGTCGTGAATGTGTGAAAACTTCGGTGGAAAAGCAATACGATAGGTAACGACTCCAATTCGTTAAAGAACTTGGAACAGTCCGATATATCTCAGTTTGAAATTTTTCCTTTTACCAAAATGACTTATCCCCTTGGCGTATTCGGTAATCCTACTACAAAATCCATGGTGATATGTTTCCACTTCCATTCCGGTATCGGTAGTGATTATAGCAGTTCCGCTGGCTTTTGATGTTCTGCTTTGAATCGTTGACATTGTAGACATCGTACTACAACTCCATTATCTCTTTCGTTACACATCATAGACGAATAGCTTTAAACTTTTGATACACTCGTTCCATTACTAACGACAATCAGTACTAAACTCGATTATTCAACTTAATTCTATGATAAGTGTGGTAATAGGATGTCGTGTATTGGCATATTCATAATACTTATTCTACATATGATTTTGGCGCAATATTTGTACTAATGGGACAACTTTAACTCTAAGGACTTCGTTATAGTGACCCTAACTCTCGATCAATCTTTCAAGGTAACTTAATCTTTATTCATAGATAAGGGATAGTGATCAGTCACGCATATGGGGTTATAAACTTACTCTTGGTTCAGAATTCTCGTCGCCTAGCAACTACTATCAATACTGATTTAGTGGTTATTTCTCGATTTGTGCTTGTCATCCTTTATGTAGAGGCCATGTTAATCTCCTCTGTATCGTTCCAATTTTATTGGATGTCCCCGAAGGGACCGTATTGATATTTGATGTATTCATGTTCGTGTGTCTATACCTCAAGGTGAAGTACCGTATTGGAAATGGGTCTAATATTCGAATTTAGATTAATATGAAATTCTATCTCCCTATCCTTTAAGGAATCAAGTAATTCATCAGATATATATGGGAAACTTGCTTCCAACTAGGAATATATATATATAAACCCTGAATCCCTTTGTGGGATGAATGAATTGTAAGCCTACGGATGGTGGAGAAACGCATGTGTCGATAAAGACGTGTATAGGTTGACTACTACTAAGGGGTGTACCTGGCACTTCTGAGGTAGTAGCCGGGGTATTCTCTGACATAGGTGCGCAGGCTTAGCCTTGCCGCGGTTGATTATCCCTCCTTGTAATTATAGGTTGTGGGACTGAGGTTGACGCTGATGTTCCAGCTCTTTGTGCCCTATTCCTCTATGGACAATCTTTGATTCGGTGCCCTTCTTGGTCACACTTATAACAAGTCGTGCTTCCTTTACGATATGCGCCCCAATGCTTTTTCTGATAGTTTGGGCAAGTTGGTATTTTATTAGGCGTGTTCCCTTGGTGTCCAGTGTCTTCTTGTGGAGTTGATTAATTCCCACTTGAAGATCCGGAACTCTGTCGTTTTGAACTTTGTTCTATGTTTAGGTTTTGTCCCAACCTCTTCTTACTACTCCCTCGGTATTGAGTCATTTTGTCCAATGCTTCTTCAGTATTTATTTTTCGATGTTCGGGTGCATTAGTGGTGTTGTTGAGAGCATCCCGGACTACTTGAACAAGTCCTTCTAGGATCCTCTCTACACAACCCATTCGGCTTTCCGACTTTGTCGCCCCTTTACGGCCCTCCTTCCTAGGAGGCATAGCTTCTACAATCGCATCAAGTTTTTAATCGTTCAACATAATGATACATGTATCATCTCTCAAGTATAGAAATTATCAAGCCATCAAAAGACATCTATTACATTATACAACTTCAAAGACATAATGATTTCAATCGTGAAAAAT
>BRYF01000025.1:7186148-7191148 GCA_030159135.1 Actinidia polygama | reverse complement strand
ATAATATAAACTTTTAATTAAACCTAGGCATCCTCATTCTAGGTCCAACCCTCTTGGACATGTACTTAAAGTCTCCAAATGTTAGTTCAATTGGCCTGACATACTATGGTCGTAATTATGAAGTTTTAAAGAAATGTCAAATCTGCCTAAATTCTAGCCTCGCGTTCGAACTCTCATATTGGCGTTCGAACGCTAGGGTGACCGTTTGAACGCTGTTCTTGGGCGTTCGAACGCTCCCTGCGTGGAACAGTAAGAATAGTAGCTGAACTTATCATTTTTACTAAAAACTCAATCAAGCTAACTTGAATCTTCCTAAAACTCTGAGGCTATGATATACAGCTCAAGAACACTATCATATCTTAAAATGGACCTTTAATTTGAAATTTAACTTAGTAAATCTAAGTTTTAAAATCAAACAAAACCCTAACATACAACATACATATATATACATGGGTTTTTGAGCTTATACCTCCCCTTCCAAGCTCTTTTTAGCTTTGTTGAGCTTTCCTAAGCCCCAATCTCTTTCTCTTTTGCTTCTTCCTTTTTCCTTCTCTCTTTTTTTTTCTTTTCTCTCTTCTCTTTTCCCCTTCTCTCTTTGTACGTGTGTGTGTGAAGGACTGAGGGTGAGTAATTGTGCAGCTGTGTATATATCAGCTAAGACACATGGGATTTTATCCCATGTGGCTTCCCCCATTCTAATTTCGTGTTCCTCTCTTTATTCTCCATTTTTACTGCTACCGTTCGAATGCTCCTTTTTGGTGTTCGAATGCTAAGAAGGATTTTTGACACTGGCGTTCGAACGCCCGTTCGAACGCTAAGAAGGAATTTGGCTAATCAGGGTTCGAACGCCCTGCTTACAGTTCGAAATGTGCGAGAGCTTGAAATCTTTGTTTTTGGCCTCACTATTCGGATGCTCATATTGGCGTTCGAACGTCAAGAAGGATTTCGCTGACTGTTCGAACACCCCTTTCAGCGTTTGAACACTAAGAAGAAAACTGGGTAGAATTTGTAAGTTAAAGGCTTTTGAAAAATTCTAACTTACATTTGGTCTTTTTGACTCTTTGTTTTCAATTAGTCCACCTTAATTATTGTAAGTGGCGTATTTAAGATGATTAATGGAATTTACGGATTCGGGGTGTTACATGGGGTGCTCCTGTGTTATTTGTACAAAAGAAGGATAGAACTATGAGATTATGCATCGATTATTGGGAATTGAATAAAGTTACCATTAAAAACAGGTATCTATTGAAAAGAGTAGATGATTTGTTTAATCAACTTCGGGATACCCAAGTATTTTCTAAGATTGACCTAAGATCAGCAAGGTATCATCAACTAAAGGTTAGGGAGAGTGATGTAGAGAAAACAACTTTCTGAACCAGATATGTCCATTATGAATTCCTTGTTATGCTATTCAGAGTCACCAATGTTCCTGCGGCATTCATGGATTTGATGAACCGAGTTTTCAAACCCTTTCTTGATGAATTCATTATTGTGTTTATTGATGATATTTTGGTGTATTCTAAGAGTATTGCAAAACATAAACAACACTTGATGATGGTTCTGCAAACATTAAGAGATAAGGAGACTCTATGCCAAATTGAAGAAGTGCGAGTTTTGGCTATCAAGCGTAGTATTTCTTGAGCACATCATCAATGTAGATGGAGTGTTTGTTGATCCTCATAAGATCGAAGCCATTGTGAATTGGCCAAAACCGACGAATGTGACTGACGTCCGAAGTTTCATGGGTTTAGCTGGATACTACCGAAGATTTGTGAAAAACTTCTCACAAAAGAACATTCCATTTGAATGGAATCAGAAGAGAGAAAAAAGTTTCCAAGTATTGAAGAATCGATTAGTATCCGCACCGATTTTGGTTTTAACTTCCGAGACTAACTATTTTACTATCTATAGTGAAGCTTCACGTCGAGGATTAGAATGCATGTTGATGCAACATGGGAAGGCAATTGCTTATGCCTCGAGATAGTTACGACCGCATGAGAAGAACTACCCGACTCACAATCTCGAATTGGCAGTAGTGGTGTTTACCTTGAAAATTTGGCGCCATTACTTGTATAGGGTTACATGTGAAATCTTTACCGATCTTGTACAATAGTTTGAAGTATCTTTTTACCCAAAAGGAGCTGAACATGAGACAACGAAGATGGCTCGAATTGATTAAAGATTACGCTATTCTCATTCAGTATCATCTAGGCAAAGCCAACGTTGTAGCTGACGCTTTGAGTCAAAAATCAACCGTCAATCTAGCATGCCTTCTTATGTCACAATGACTTTTATTCATTGAATTGGAGAGAGCAGAAATTAAAGTTGTTGCACCAGACACCAATATGATACTTACTACCATGATCGCCCAACTGACATTGATAGAAGTTGTAAAGCAACGGCAACCGAAAGACCCATACTTGTGGAAGATTTATAAGGAGATCGAAGCGAGTCCGAAGCCTGACTTCACCCTGCAAAATGGAGCTCTTGAGTTCTGAGACCATTTGTGTGTTCCAAATATATTCGAGATCAAGAAATAAGTTTTGGAGGAAGCTCATAATACAAAGTTCACAATGCATCTGAGAAGAACAAAGATGTACCGAGACTTGAAAGAAATATTTTGGTGGCCGGGAATAAAGAAAAAGATAGCTGAGTTTATGTCACAATGCCTACAATGCCAACAAGTCAAGGTGGGGTACCAAAAGCCGGTAGGACTACTACAATCTCTACCGATATCGGAATGGAAATGAGAATATATCACTATGGA
Source organism: Actinidia polygama (assembly GCA_030159135.1). Lineage (NCBI taxonomy): Eukaryota > Viridiplantae > Streptophyta > Magnoliopsida > Ericales > Actinidiaceae > Actinidia > Actinidia polygama. The sequence continues at coordinate 7,188,381 of BRYF01000025.1, read as the reverse complement.
TTTCGTCATCGGACTACCGAACTCACCACAGGGTTGTAATGCTATTTAGGTTATTGTGGATCTCCTCACTAAATTGGCACACGTTTTACCTATAAAACTATGTATTCTTTATCGAAGTACGCAAACCTCTACATTGCAGAAATTGTTCGACTTCACGGTACACCATTTCAATAATGTTGAACCGAGATCCGAGATCCTAGATTCATGTCGAAGTTTTGGAAAAGTTTACATAAGGCTTTAGGCACCGAATTAATCTTTAGCACTACTTTTCATCCACAGACTGATGGTCAATCGGAAATGACCATTCAGACTTTGGAAGATATGTTACGACTATGCGTACTCAATTTTAAAAGAAATTGGGAAGCACACTTGCTACTTGTGGAGTTCGCCTACAAATACAGTTTGCATACAAGCATCGGAATGACACCTTATGAAGCACTTTATAGAAGGAAATGTTGATCTTCCATCTGTTGGACCGAAGTTGAAGAACGACAGATTTTGAGGCCAGAGATTGTTCAACTGACCACTGACAAGATCAAAGTGATTCACTAAAAATTCCAAACTGCCCAGAGTTGCCAAAAAAGCTATGCAGACGTTCAGATACGAGATTTAGAGTTGAGGAGAGGGACCGTGTGTTCTTGAAGGTATCTCCTTCCAAAGGGATAAATTATTTTGGCTAAAAGGGAAAGTTGAAACCAAGATACATTGGACCGTTTGAAGTTCTTCAACGAGTGGGAACCGTTGCTTATCGCATCGCTCTTCCACCGGAGCTATCCCACGTTTATGACGTCTTTCATGTCTCTATGCTACGAAAATATGTCCGTGCCTCCATGCATGTGATTAACCACTACCCTTTGGATGTGAGTGAAGACTTGAGTTACATCAGAAAATCAATTGAGATTTTGGATCGTCGTGACCAAGTCCTTAGAAACAAGGTCATTCCATTAGTGCGAGTCTTATGGCAAAATCATACGTGGGAGGAGTCTACTTGGGAATGCGAAGATGAAATTCGAGAATGTTAACCCTTTTTATTTGAATGACAACTTGTGTCAAGTTTGAAGACCAAACTTTCTTTAAGGGGGGAAGGATGTAATACCCCGAACCCATAATTTTTCTTATTAATGTAAATTATGACCCGTACGTTAATTAATGTGGGTAATTATTATGTTAAAGATCAAATTATAGTTAGAATTTTTCAAAACCTTAGACTTAAGTTTCTACCCAAAATCCTTCTTAGCGTTCGAACGCTATTATTAGCGTTTCGAACGCTAGCCAAAATCCTTCTTGGTGTTCGAATGCTAGAAGGGGTGTTCGAACGCTTAAAAGCCTGTAACATATTTCACGTCTTCAGTGCGTCCGAACGTGGAATTCGAACGCTAGGGACGATTTCCTTCTTATCATTCAAACGATAATATTGGTGTTCGAACGATAATAGAATAAAAAAAAGAAAAGAAAGAGGAGCAAGAGATCAAAAAATAGAGGAAAGGACATGGGATTATTTCCCATGTGCATATGAACTTATACATCACACACATACACTTCACACCACACACACACACACGTAGAGAGAAAGAGAAAGGGAAGAAAAGAGAGAGGAAGAAGAAGAAGAAGAAGAAGAAGGAGAGAGAGAGAGAGAAAGATCCTTGAGAGCCCAAATCCAATCTATAGAAAGCCATTGGAAGCTCCATCAAGCTTAAAGAAAGGTAAACCTTAGCCTTATATATATATATATATGTGTGTGTGTGTGTGTGTGTGTGTGTGTGTGTTGTTTGTATAGGTTGAGATTTTGGGGGGGGTTGGTTTTGATGCACTTAGGAGGGTTTGGGTTTGTCTTGGGAGATTCCTTTGAGTCCTAATTGACCTTTTTTTGGAGCTTGAAGCTCCACATTGAGAGATTTGACAGTTGAGATAAAAATTCCCAAATTTAAGAATTAACGGGTTTTGAGTTTTTAAATCTTAGACCCTTATTGTTTTAATGGCCATTTCTTTTCTAATTTGAGTTATTGTAGCCTCCTTGAGTTGTTCTTGGCACCCTAGGAGTGTGAAAGGGATTGGGTTGTATTTTGGAGTTTTGGTGAATTTGAGAGTTTATTTCTGCTGCTACGTACGCTTAGCGTTCGAACAGTAACGACCTAGCATTCGAATGCCTCTGTGGAGCGTTTCGAATGGACAGAAAGGGGAAGATCGCCATTTTGCCTTGACGTTTGAACACCTTTACAAAGCATTCGAACGG
>BRYF01000025.1:7176148-7181148 GCA_030159135.1 Actinidia polygama | reverse complement strand
ATACATGACATATCTGAAAGATGCACATTGGCATATCATAGCTGAAAATTGTAACACTCGACTGACTGAGTGACCATATAGGTCGGGTTGCTCTTTTGGCCTGAGATATCTCGACTGTTGCAGATGATTTTATTTCACGTCCCACATCTACCTTAGGACTATCTGACTTTAGGCCCCGTCAGAGAGGGCTCCGAGTGTGACCATACGTGCGTATTCTGAACATACTTTGCTTTTAAATCAATCAATCAATTAAATATCCATGGATTTCAATACATAGTATAACAACATTTACATGCTTTAGAAGACATGACATTTATATCTTAACATACTCATTTTTATGCATTGAAACATGGAAAACACTTGTACATATATAGTACACTTTGAAAACATTTTGAAAATACATAATTTTGTTCATAGCATCGTGTTACTCACCTGCATCTCCTTGGCTAGGTGCTAGACTGTGTGTCCCTACAAGTGAAGTAAGGAATTATCAATACTAGGTCTACTGATAATAATTTAACTAACAAAACTATTGACTTGACCTTAGGCTTCCTCGTACTAGGTTAAAAACCTCTTAACATGGTCTAAGGACTTTATATAGGTTGATTAATTACATAATATACTTTGGTTAAACTCACTAAGCCTTAGGGAAAAAAGGTCAATTCTGCCTAAAAATGGCCTTGGTGTCCGAACGCTCGTCTGGGCGTTCGAACGCTAAGGTGACCGCTCGAACGCTGTTCTTGGGCGTTCGAACGCTCCCTGCGTTCAGTGACATGAATAGTAGCTGATCTTATAATTTTTACCCAAAAACTCAATCAAACTAACTTGAATCTTCCTAAGGTTTTGAGGTTGTGATATACAACTCAAGGACACTATCAAATTTTAAAATGGGCCTTTAATTTGAAACCTAACTTAGTAGATCTAAGTTTTAAATCAAAACCCAAAACTCTAACTATACATATATACATGGATTAGAGGTTTTATCTCTTCCAATAGCTTACTTGAACTTCAAAAAGGACTTCTATGGTGTTCTCTTCCTCCCCCTTTTTCCTCTTCTCTTCCTCCTTCGTCCTTTTTTTCCCTTTCTTCTCTCTTCTCTTTTCTCTCTCTCTACCCTTGGGTGTGTGTTTGTGAGAGTGAGGATGAGAGAATGAATGTGTGTATTTGTGTGGTTTAAAAGTGCTGGCATGGAAATGATCCCATGTAGTTTCCCCATTTTTATTTCGTGTTCCCTTTTTCATTTTTCAGTTTCTACTGTGGGCGTTCGAATGCTCCTTTTTGGCGTTCGAACGCTTAGAAGGATTCTGGGCTATGGCATTTAAAAGGCAATTCGAACGCTATGTAGGATTTTGTACATTGAGGGTTCGAACCCTCTTGCTTACAATTCAAAACATGCGAGGCTTGAAATTTGGGTTTTTTGCCTTACCGTTTGAACGCTCCAAATGTGCTATCAATGGGCGTTCGAACGCCTAGGAAAAACGTTCAACCGTTCGAACGCTCATCCTGGCGTTCGAACGCTAAGAAGGAAACTGGGCAAAATCATAAGTTTGTGGCTTTTGAATACTTGCTAGCTTAAACTAATCTTTTGGACTCTTGTCTTTAATTAGTCCACCCTAATTATCGTACGCGGCGTAATTCATGCGATTAAATGGGATTTACGGATGCGGGGTGTTACATTCTCCCCTCTTTTATAAAAGTTTGTCCTCAAACTTTGCTAACGTCATCATGCTTTCGCTGCGCACTCTGATAAAAGCCTTCGCTTCATCGAATATCTAATTCATGATAGCTAATGCGTTTGATAGGGTTTACCCATTGCGACTGCCTCTACTGCCCTCTCAGTGGAGTAGCCTATAACAGGGTAATCCAGTTTATACTATCCCAAAACAAGTCGGCCTTTTCCGAGATGTTTGGTCAGTTGGAATCAATGAAACGTTAAACGAGATTAAAAATAAATACTGATATTATGAAGTGGAATCAACGTACCTCATTTCATGACAACGTTCATTCAAATAGGAACGGATATCGATCTCAGATTTCATCTTCTCGCTCCCAAGTCGTACTAAAGGTATGATTCTGCCATAACGTATGATTCTGCCATAACACTCGTACTAAAGGTATGACTTTGTTCCTAAGAACTTGGTCATGACGATCAACAATCTCGATCGTTCTTTCGATGTAACTTAAATCTTCGCTTACTTCCAAAGGATAATGATTTATCACGTGCATAGGATTGTGAACATACTTCCGTAGCATTGCGACATAAAAACGCCATGAATGTGTGAAAACTTCGTCGGAAAAGCAATACAATAGGTAACGACTTCAATTCGTTGAAGAACTTAGAACGGTCCGATATATCTCGATTTTAATTTTTTTTATTTTTTTATTTTTATTTTACCAAAATGACTTATCCCTTCAGCGTGTTCGGTAATCCTACTACAAAATCCATGGTGATATGTTTCCACTTCTATTCCGGTATCGATAGTGATTATAACGGTTCCGCTGGCTTTTGATGTTCTGCTTTGAATCGTTGACATTGTAGACATCGTACTACAACTCCGCTATCTCTTTCGTTACACATCATAGACGAATAGTTTTAAACTCTTGATACACTCGTTCCATTATTAACAACAATGAGTACTAAACTCGATTATTCAACTTAATTATATGATAAGCGTGGTAATAGGATGTCGTGTATTGGCATATTCATAATACTTATTCTACACATGATTCTGGCTAAACATTTGTACTAATGGGACAACTTTAACTCTAAGGACTTCGTTATAGCGACCCTAACTCTCGATCAATCTTTCAAGGTAACTTAATCTTTATTCATAGCTAAAGGATAGTGATCAGTCACGCATATGGGGTCATAAACTTACTCTTGGTTCAGAATTATCGTCGCCTAGCAACTCCTATCAATACTGATTTAGTGGTCATTTCTCGATTTGTACTTGTCATCCTTTATGTAGAGGCCATGCTAATCTTCTCTGTATCGTTCCAATTTTATCGGATGTCCCCGAAGGGACCGTATTGATATTTGATGTATTCATATTCGTGTGTCTATACCTCAAGGTGAAGTACGAATACTATTGAATCCTTTCCTTCTAACCAGTCTTAGAGTCGAACCTCCAACCTTTTCTATCCTAAAGAAAATATATAGTAGAGAGTCTTGGAAATGGGTCTAGTATTCGAATTTAGATTAATGTGAAATTCTATTTCCCTGTCCTTTAAAGAATCAAGTAATTCATCAGATATATATATTGGGAAACTTGCTTCCAACTAGGAATATATATATATATAAACCCTGAATCCCTTTGTGGGATGAATGAATTGTAAGCCTACGGATGGTGGAGAAACGTGTGTGTCGATAAAGACGTGTACAGGTTGACTACTACTAAGGGGTGTACCTGGCATTTCTGCGGTAGTAGCCGGGGTGTTCTCTAACATAGGTGCGGAGGCTTGGCTTTGCCGCGATTGATTATCCCTCCTTGTAATTGTAGGTTGTGGGACTGAGGTTGACGCTGATGTTCCAACTCTCTGTGCCCTATTCCTCTGTGGACAATCTTTGATTCGGTGCCCTTCTTGGCCACACTTATAACAAGTCGTGCTTCCTTTACGACATGCGCCCCAATGCTTCTTCTGACAGTTTGGCCAAGTTGGTATTTTATTAGGCGTGTTCCCTTGGTGTCCAGTGTCTTCTTGTGGAGTTAATGAATTCCCACTTGAAGATCTAGAACTCTGTCGGTTTGAACTTTGTTCTATGTTTAGGTTTTGTCCTAACCTCTTCTTACTACTCCCTCGGTATTGAGTCATTTCGTCCAATGCTTCTTTACTATTTATTGTTCGACGTTCGGGTGCATTAGCAGTGTTGTTGAGAGCATCCCGGACTACTTGAACAAGTCCTTCTAGGATCCTCTCTACACGGTCCATTTGGCTTTGGGGCTTTGTCGCCCCTTTACGGCCTTCCTTCCTAGGAGGCATAGCTTCTACAATCGCATCAAGTTTTTAGTCGTTCAGCATAATGATACCTGTATCATCTCTGAAGTATAGAAATTATCAAGCCATCAAAAGACATCTATTACGTCATACAACTACAAAGACATAATGATTTCAATCGTGAAAAATTAGTCCTCTAATGTCCAGGTTGATCTCATCTTTGCATAAATTCAAGTCCTTGTATCAAACCACAATGAGGTGAAAGTCCTCCAATTTACTTTAAGTTAGTGTATTTCATATAGATCTCACAATTACTACTCAACTATACATAGAACATCCCAAGGAAAAGTCCTGAGGTGAAATGTCCTAATTGACTCGAACTAACTCGTACGATTATACATTCCTCATCCTTAAATCGATGACGGTAACATGTGAAACAGTTCAACCTTTAAAAAGATTAATCCGTACTCCCACATAACATCATCAAGCGTCTTTCAAAAAGAAACATGTATACACTTAGTGAGATACAAAATCCTATTACTTCAATAAAATAAAACTTATACCGACCATAATCATTCACATAAAGCAAAATCGATTACATCTCTCTTTACATTCTATTTTACTTAACTTGTCAATGATACCGTTGTCTTTCTAAATCTTAATTTTGTGTCTCCAAATTAGAATCATGAATTTCTAAGCTTCAAGATATAACTCCAAATTTATGAACATCTGTGCATCTAGAATTCAAAGATCATTGTACTTGAGTATGACATCAAAATAATAATTTCTCTAGTAAACTAGAAACATCATCACAATCATAATGGCAATATGCTTGAGTATCTCGAACTACTTGAACCATTTCTTCTAGGATTCTCCTAATACGTCAATCAGATTTTCGAGCATTACTATCCTTCTACGGTTTCCCTTTCATGGTAGCGTGGCTCACAACATACATGTCTAACGCTTAGACATTCCTCATAACAGTAGTTAAAATACACTTCAGTAAACCGTAACTCATATACTACATATGACATACCCTAGTCGATCCTAGATTCTTACCTACG
>BRYF01000025.1:7171148-7173648 GCA_030159135.1 Actinidia polygama | reverse complement strand
CAATCAAATATCCATGGATTTCAATACATAGTATAACAACATTTAGATGCTTTAGAAGACATGACATTTATATCTTAACATACTCATTTTTATGCATTGAAACATGAAAAACACCTGTACATATATAATACACTTTGAAAACGTAATACATAATTTTATTCATTACATCGTGTTACTCACTTGCATCTCCTTGGCTAGGTGCTAGACTGCGTGTCCCTACAAGTGAAGTAACGAATTATTAATACTAGGTTCACTGATAATTATTTAACTAACAAAACTATTGACTTGACCTTAGGCTTCCTCGTACTAGGTTAAAAACCTCTTAACATGGTCTAAGGACTTTATATAGGTTGATTAATTACCTAACATACTTTGGTTAAATTCACTAAGCCTTAGGGAAAAAATGTCAATTCTGCCTAAAAATGGCCTTGGCGTTCGAACGCTGATCTCGGCGTTCGAACGCTCCCTGCGTTCAGTGACATGAACAGTAGCTGATCTTATGACTTTTACCATAAACTCAATCAAACTAACTTGAATCTTCTTAAGGTTTTTAGGTTGTGATATACAACTCAAGGACACAATTATATCTTAAAATGGGCCTTTAATTTGAAACCTAACTTAGTATATCTAAGTTTTAAATCAAAATCCAAAACTCTAACTATACATATATACATAGATTAGAGGTTTTACCTCTTCCAATAGCTTACTTGAGCTTTAAAAAGGACTTCTATGGTGTTCTCTTCCTCTCCCTTTTTCTTCTTCTCTTCCTCCTTCCTCCTTTCTTTCCATTTCTTCTCTCTTCTCTTTTCTATCTCTCTTTCTACCCGTGGGTGTGTGTTTGTCAGAGTGAGGATGGGAGAATGAATGTGTGTATATGTGTGGTTGTAAAGTGCTTGCATGGAAATGATCCCATGTAGTTTTTCTATTTTTATTTCGTGTTCCCTTTTTCATTTTTCAGTTTCTACTGTGGGCGTTCAACACTCCTTTTTGGCGTTCGAACACTTAGAAGGATTCTGGGCTATGGCGTTTGGAAGGCCGATTGAACGCTATATAGGATTTTGTACATTGAGGGTTCGAACCCTCTTGCTTACAGTTCGAAATATGCGAGGCTTGAAATTTGGGTTTTTGTCCTTACCGTTCGAACACTCCAAATGTGCTGTCAATGGGCGTTCGAATGCCTAGGCAAAATGTTTGACCGTTCGAACACTCATCCTGGCGTTCAAATGCTAAGAAGGAAACTGGGCAGAAATCATAAGTTTGTGGCTTTTGAAAACTTGCTAGTTTTAACTGATCTTTTGGACTCTTGTCTTTAATTAGTCCACCTTAATTATCGTATGCGGTGTAATTCATGCGATTAAATGGGATTTACGGATGCGGGGTGTTACAAAGAACTTCCTAATGGGTCGGTAGTCGCAATATATCCACATTGTTTTTTATGTTCCATCGTAGTCCAGCTTCAAACTTCCTTGCTTTGCGTGATTCCGTTGACACTATGTGTGGGGCATACCGACACAATTCCATGAACTTGGTATTATACTCCATCACGATCATCTTCCCTTGTGCTAGATTTAGGAATTCATAAATTTTCTGATCCAGGATTGTCTAAGAAATATACTCATCATTGAATACTTGGAAGAATCTAGGTCACAACTATACTGGCTCCAACGGCTTCTTAAATTGCCACCAAACTAATGCAGTTCCTTGAAAAGTGAACGTGACAAAGACCACCTTCTGTTCTTCGGTGCAAGGTAAGACTTCGAACACCCTCTCGATTCCCAAGAGCCAAGACTCGACAACCATGGGATCGGGGGTTCCATAAAAAGATGGTGTCTTTAACTGTTAAAACTATTTGATCGTGGTACGGTTCATCATTCCTACTCCGGGCATTGGCATTTCCGGTTGTTGTGGTGCATTATCGTGGTTATTATTATTGTGAATATCTTGGACCACTTGAACGAGTCCTTCTAGGATCCTCTCAATACAATTGATTTGGCCTTCGGGCTCTGCGGCCTCTCCTCCTAGGTGGCATAGCTTCTACAAACACATAAAGCTTTTAAACATTCGGCATAATAATAGCTATATCATACTATAGCAAGGCATACATCATATAGCACGTAACACGGATTCTAGTCAATCTTAGACTTCTATCTAGACGTGACTCAATCTTATGATGTCAACCTATAGCTTTACTTACTGTGTCAAATCTTATCGCTCTGATACCACTCTATCACGCCCCGCAACCCAGCTTATGCGGATCGTGGGAGCGTGATGGCCGGTGGCTGGCCCACCAAGGCCTACTTACCTTCATCATGCGCATACTCATTGAAAATGATATATTTTTTTTTGCGAAAACGTCTTAATATCTGAAATTAGTAAAGTATGACATACACACACAGTATATAGAGATGTGCCTAAGTAATTAAACTTTACATACATAATAAGGCCAACTTTAATTATACATACATCATATAGCCAATATCGCTACATAATATAGAATCTA
>BRYF01000025.1:7158648-7161148 GCA_030159135.1 Actinidia polygama | reverse complement strand
TGTACTTAGCCTGCAAATCGTCTGGTTCCCTAAGTGTATATGTTCCATGTCCTGAGGTGTTTGATCCTAAAGCCTGTCTCAAACTTTCGACAGAGTATGAAAAGTCCCATGATTGGTTATTTTTTGCCAATTCGTCAAAAAAATCTAGTGTTTCCTCAGGGCTTTTACACATAAACTGGCCATTACACATCATGTTTATAAATTGTCGAGTTTGTGCTAAAATTCCTTCATAAAAGAAACTCAGAATCCGACAAGTATTGTAACCATGATGTGGTATGGTTGTTAGCAAGTCTTTGTATCACTCCCAACATGCATAAAAAAACTCTCCTTCCTTTTCTTGAAAGTTGTAAATCAATTTTTTAAGGGAAGCAGTTTTGTTCATTAGAAAGAACTTTTTAAAAAATTCTTCTTGCATTGATCCCCATGAGGTAATAGAATTTGATCTGAGAGAATTTAGCCAAATTTTAGCTCGGTCCTTTAATGAAAAAGGAAAAAGTTTCAGTCGGGCTATGTCCTCTCTACGAGGTCCGTCCACCATGGTCCCTACCATTTCCTCAAATTCTTTGACGTGCAGGTATGGACTTTCACTTTCCATTTCTTGAAATATGGGAAGCGAAGGTAACATGCCTGGTTTAATTGTGAATGTATGGGCATTAGCTGGTAAAACTATGCATGAGGGAATTGAAGCTGTAGTTGGGTTTAAGTAACTTTGCATGTATCTGCCTTGAGGCACAAGAGCCTCATTAGGGATTTGAATTGGAAGAGGATTCATGTCTCCTGCTTCTTGTCGCTTCATGTTCTGAGGTGGGTTTTGATCCATCCTAGTCAATCTATTAGTTTTGTCCCTGAACCACACTGACATACAATTTTAAAAATTTCCTTTTTCACCCCTGACTGATGAGTTTTGTAACTGGTAGAAGAAAAAGAAAAAGATGGAGAAAAGTGAGTAAGAAAATAGTTTACTTACAACTTCTTGTGATGCCGGCACAAGTTTTAAACTTTCAAGCTGCGAAATTTTTTCGGCAACGGCACCAAAAATGCTTAACTCTCTTCAGTGGTTGAATATCGTGTCTGTTTATGTTCAGCTCTTAAGCGTAAGAGCCTACCGGAGCAGCAGTTTACTCGGAAGTCCGAGATCGAATCCACAGGGAAATTGAATTAAAACTTTGTATTTAGATGAAACCAATAATATTTAGCCTATCATATTTAATTAAAAATTAAACATGTTTTTGTTTTTAAAAATTAAACTTAAATTATAATAGATATTTAAAAGCGTAACGAATTGAATACTTGACAGGTAATTAAATTAAGCAATAAAACCAGCTGACATGGCGATTGATTCGTCCATTATAGTGGTATAAATCAGCTGACATGGCGGTAGAATCATCCATTATAGTGATAACAGTAAAAATAAAGTCAACCAAGAGGGAGGTAGAACCGTCACATCTGGTCGTAAAAGTAAATAAAGGGGTAAAGTAAGCGATAAAAGATTATAAGTAAATGTATATATATATATATATATATATATATTATAAGCAGTAAAACCGTCTGAGATGGCGGTAAAGCGATAAAAAAATAATAAAGTAAGTTAAAACCCAACCATCCAGGCAGACAATTGATATTCAAAGTAACTGAATTGAGATATGTATATTATCTCAAAAGAAAGTACAGTGTTTCTCTCAAAAGTTTGAAACCTACTGTCTAGTTTTTCTTTTCTCAAAGTTACAACTCAAACTTTGAAAAACCTACTGTCCATTTTTTTTCTTCTCTCCCAAATGAAAAAAACTCTTAACTTCCAAACCAAAAAAAAAACTCCTTTTCTATCTCCACTCTCCCCTCCTTTTATAGACAAAAAGGGAGAGAGAATCTGTGAGAGAGAGAGAGAGACACGTGAGAGAGGGAAAGTTTAGCCATTTTGTTTGACTTTCTTGGCTTGCCCACATGGGCCATAATCATTACAAAATAAAAGTTTGTCAAATCCTTTGGTTAATGAAACGAAGGCTGGGGTGACAGAAGCTTTCTTCGGTTTGTTCCATTCTCAGCATTTGTGCAGTGTCTCATGCTCGACTGGTAGAGCTTTTCCTTTATTTTGCATTTTATTATCTCTTAAAAAGCTCATTTTGTCCTGTAAAACTTTGTTTACAATTGCTGCACCAAACAACAATTAAATTAGACAATTAAAATACAAAAAGTTACTAAAATGCAAAGAAATATGAGTAATAATATACAATATTATGTGTCAATCATCAGAACTTAGATTTTATCCTTCTATCTTAATACTTAGCCTCATTAATCGGCATACAGATCATAATTTACGTATTTAAAAATTTTAATAGATTCGGGGTGTTACACATCTCACAAATTGTACATGTACAATACTTATCAAAGTACAAAGTACAACTAACTACAACAAAGGCCTTAACACCAGGCCATTCAAAACTATACACAAAAGTGACAACGCTGCCCTATAGTCCTCTCACTCATTCCTTGAAAGGTTTTA
>BRYF01000025.1:7138648-7143648 GCA_030159135.1 Actinidia polygama | reverse complement strand
TATATTTGTGTAATTAAAGGGTAAGTATGAAATTTTATGAAAAAATTTCATAAATTTTTTGACACTATTAACCAAATTACCCTTGATATTTACCAATCCCACTGTCTAATCGAATGCTCCTTTTTGGAATTCGAACGCTAAGAAGGATTTTTGACAGTGGTGTTCGAACGCTCGTTCGAACGCTAAGAAGGAATTTGGCTAATCAGGGTTCGAACGCCCTGCTTACAGTTCGAAATGTGCGAGAGCTTGAAATCTTTATTTTTGGCCTCACCGTTCGGACGCTCATATTGGAGTTCGAATGTCAAAAAGGATTTGGCTGACTGTTCGAACGCCCCTTTTAGCGTTCGAACGCTAAGAGAAAAACTGGGCAGAATTTGTAAGTTAAAGGCTTTTGAAAAATTCTAACTTACATTTGGTCTTTTTGACTCTTTGTTTTCAATTAGTCCACCTTAATTATTGTAAGTGGCGTATTTAAGACGATTAATAGAATTTACGGATTCGGGGTGTTACATATTTTCTTTATCGGTCAAGAAAAAATATGACCGGTCCAGACAAGGTCAGTACCTAAACATATTTCTCTACCGGTCCAAGAAAAGCCCGATCGGTCCAGTTGGGGGAAAAATGCAAACTTTATTTTTCTGTCACGACTTCCAAGCCTATTTTAGGCCCTTTAACCTTGGAATTGAAAAAAATACTATATTCAGAAAACTTGTAGGTATTTGAAGTAACTATTCTATGACACTTGAATCAAGTCAAAAGATTTTCTTATGAGAAAGTTATGGCCAAAACACTGACTATGATTTTTGAAATGAAATATAACGTAACTTGGCTTCACAAGTGATCCTAAAACGATGTCCTCGTGCCTTATTTTTCATGGTGTTTTTAAACTTTAACTATGATAGAGTATAACACTCCATCCTAGAGCATTTATACACTTCTTGAATCGAAAAAGAAAAAGGAATAGCAAAGGTTTGTGAGCTTACCTCGTGAAACTAAGTCAAATTCGTGTTCTTCGTATCTTCTAATCCTTTCTTTTTCCCTTCTAACTCTCTCTCCCAAACTCTTTTTTATTTTCTTTCTATGTCAGATTCATGTTCTTCGTATCTTCTAATCCTTTCTTTTTCTCTTCTAACTCTCTCTCTCTCCCAAACTCTTTTTTATTTTCTTTCTATCTTCTTCTTCTCTTTCTCTTTCTCTTTCTCTCTCTCTGCTCAGGACTCTGTCCCAGCTGAATTGCTGGGATTGGGATTGAGATGGGAGTGGTTGGGGGAAATTTGGCAAACTTTTGGCAATTTTGTATTGGGATGGGTTATTCACATACAGTCTCATGGAGTGATTTACACTACCACGTGATCCTTATTGATCCACATGGGTTATTCATGCATGCTTGACGTGTGTTCATTTTTTTGTTACGTTTTAACAAAAAATTATTTCGGTAAAAACTCATGTTTTCATAAATAATTTTCAAAAATCATACTTAATACTTAAAATATAAAAATAACTAATTTCACATAATTAACATGTATTTTATATAATTTGTATTTATCGTGTTCATTTTATATCTAATATGCTTAATTAGATTTTATAAAATTTCAGAATCTTACAATATGAGTGTGGCCTTCAAAATGATTTTGTTAAATTTTAAGAATTTATAATTTAAATTTTGAAAGAAAAAGCGTTGAATAATTGAGTTTTTAAAAATATATAGGTGAAAATAGGGGTTTGGATTGAACTTACAATGAATAGTAAAAATCTCTAAATAAACTTTTTGATTTTAAAATGTTATTTTGATTCTCAAAAATGAGTTTTGGAGATTTTGAGTTGGTGATGCTCTAATAGGAATATTCTTTTACCTTCCCTTCGTGTCCTTTCTTATTTGGGGTAATCACTTGAAGATCAATTTCTTGATGAAAATGACAGCTTTATTTTTTGATGGGGTGACCAAATTCTGTTTGTATTTCAGTTTTGGAATAGAAGAGATCGGGCTTGTTACTAGGCTTTGATTCAAATAAATCAAGCCCTTACATGCGTCCCTCTCCTTGATTCAAGTAATCCAAGGCATTCTTGCCATATTTACGATAATTTACGATAATTTTAGCAATATTTACTGTTGCCAGTGTCTCTCGTACCTGTAATTGGAGCCATCCCACCCCTCACGGACCCTTGTCCACCAACCTTGTTGATCCACCACCATCAATTAGGGTAAAGGTTGCATCCACAATAAAGAGAATCAATGCAAGAGAAGGTGGGTTTGTTTGGATCAGAGAAGGTGGTAGTTGTGGCAAGTGTTAATCGCCGGGTTTGTTGTGTTGATCGGTAGAGAGAGAATATATGATACCTTGGTGGCCATAGTGGATATTTGTAGTAATGGTGGTGTCATTGGATTAGCCATGGTGGCGACTGGGTTATAAAGGAAGAATAGTAAGAGAATGGGTGGGTGGATAGGTGTAAGAATCCTAATCCCTCGATACGGACATGGGTTGGTGTGTGATGGCACCTTTACTCACGCTACTCCTAATGACAAAGGCAATGTGGCAAATGTTCAACACATTAATGTTTTGAAGCAAATGCAAGGCAGAAGCGGAGCAATACTTGAATGCGGGATAGTATGGATTGTGAACAAAGAGAGCCAGTCATAACTGGGCATAAGCAACAAAACTCGGCAGAGGCAATTATGTTAGGTAGAAGCAGCAAAAACTCGACAAAGGCAGTACGACTTGGCAGAGGCAATCCAAACTGGGCAATGACAGTCAGGACTCGGCAAAAGCAGTCATAACTCGGTAGAGGCAGTTATGATTGGACAGTTACAATCTGCAAGAGGCAGTTGTGTCTGAGGACACTTGGATGCGCAACAATTAGAAGAAATTGTGTCTAAAGACACTTGTCCAAAGGGGCTATGGGCAATTGCGGATAAATACATGTGACAAGCTGGTGTTAAGACAGATTTTTCCCTTGGCAATTGGGGGTGTCAACTGCCAAGACATGTGGCATGTGTTAAGTGTTTTGTAACTATTTTGTGTTGTCTGGCATAGTGTTTATACGAAAAGAGAGGCAAATTTCTAAGGCAGAGTTGGTGTTTTGATCTCGAGAAAATCTTGACATACTCCTTGTATTGTTGGTGCAATAAAAATTTGAGTTTTGACTCGTAAACATTGTGTTGTTTTATTTTCATTGAACCTAAAACGTGTGTATGTTTGTGGGTATTTGGTTGAGACTTGGTGTTGAAACTTAGTGCCATCACATGCAAAATTTTGAGTCTGAAAAATTGACCCTATGACACTATGGGAGATGTATTAATGTGATGATGGAGGGAATGATGTAGTGTAGCAAGTATCACCATGTGGAAGAAACTTGTCATTCAGCTGACTTGAGGTAAAATCGTTAAAGGATACTCGCTGTTAACAATGTCAAGCCGACAAGGGAGGTCATTGTCATCTCAAAAACCTCAAGGGAGGTCTGTGTTATTGTCATAAATGTCAGGCGAGGTCAGTGTAATTTACCCAAAAGAAAACATAGTCTACTATGTGAAAAAGAAATTACTGTCACGAGTAGCTAAAAATCCCAAGTGAAAAATAACACAATTGGTTTTGCTATTTCTGCAATTTTTTCGTAATTCCCATGAACACTATCTTCTAACCTATTTGACAACAATAGTCCTATTTCTAACTGTTGCTTTCCGGGAACTTTATATTTGTTGCTTCGTTAGACAACAACAGTCCTATTTCTAACTGTTGCTTTCCGGGAACTTTATATTTGTTGCTTCAGCCACACATACAACAGAAGGTACATCGAAGGATGATACAAACAAGAAAACCATCAGCAATTTATGGAAGTGTAAGCCCTAAAAGCCACACTTGCAGTATGATGAGCAGAAGAGTTGTTGAGAAAGAGAATGAAATTTGAGAGACAACCTTCAATCTTTGGTTCTGCTCTCATGTTTCTTCTTGGCACATGAATACTGCAGATCGCCGAGTGCGTTTCACTCTTAGCCCTCCTCCCAATCTATGTCATCCTCGTCATATCCTAATGCATCAGCTTCAACATTCAAGTCATTCACCTTGTAACTTTCAATGGTATTGCCTGAAACAAAGGTGATTAGTTAATGGCCACCAAACCAATCACCAGAGAATCTGAACCTCTGAATGATCAAGAACACACAAAATTATTTTCCGCCTCTATAGCCAGAAAACTGTGGACAAAACATTCTAAAGCTCAGGGAGTTATTAACTTAAAAATCGCAATAAGTTGATAGCAAAACTGAACAAACTGCCAATCCAACACAATAATTATTCACTATGTTCTGAAAACTGAAAAGAAAATAAGTTAATTAAAAGAATCGCTTGTGCATAGTTTACTAATTGTCATCTCCCAAATCTTCCAATGAAAGAGCAGATTTCCCTGCCAAGAGAAGGGCCACTCCATCTGTGTTTAGGGTTCAGTTCACCCTACAGGCCCATATCCAGAACTTGTCGAGGTGATGCTTATAGCATCCATCTAACATCATCACGTTTGTTTACAGTACTTAAAGGTAATGGTCTAGCAAATAGATTTTTCAGTAAGATATGATAAATTTTCCATCCTTCTCACCTTCATAGACCCGTCTTTTCTTTAACAAATTCTCTCTTTTTGTTTATTCTGAACATAAAAAAGACAAAATAAAAGACACAAAACGAAATTGCATACCCATGTAACATAATTGGAAAGGTTGTAGTGATGAGAATGTGTAGAAGGTATGTCACGTTAAATTCATGAAATACAAAAAGGTGCACCAATGGTTCCATTGGTTGCACTTACACTTTAATGTTCCAGCAACAAACAGAACGTGTCACATTCTATTGTAGAAATTGGCAACATGTATTCTAAGCACGTTTAACAATCTGAATTCTTTATAATTCATTTTAGTAACCAATCAAATTTTAGGAAGCTCATTCAACATTTCCAAATACCAATTAGATTTTGAAAGCAGGGAACAAATACCTGCAGGTGCATCCTCTTCCCAT
>BRYF01000025.1:7128648-7131148 GCA_030159135.1 Actinidia polygama | reverse complement strand
AGCCCACCCAGGTTCCATCGGAGCTTCCTTGACCTCGCTGAAGGCTCGCTAGCCCAAACCCTGACCTGCCGAGGCTCTGTTGGCTCGTCAGAGGCTTGTCAGAGCTTCCTTGACCTTGCTAAAGGCTTGCCGACCCAAACCCTGGCCTGCCGAGGCTCTGTTGGCTCATCGAAGGCTGAGGCTTGGCCGAGCTCACGTGTGAAGCTCTTCTTCGTTGCTCTTTGCTTCTCTCTGAGTCTCTGATCTCTGTTGCTTGGTCTGCTCCCTACTTCTCTCACCTATATATAACCTAAGTTTTTTAATAAATGGTTGTCTAGAAACAAGTGTACATATCTATTATTTTTTAAGGTAGTGTGGTATTGTGATTATTGTGGGTTTTATTATTTTTTGGTCACTATGTCGGAGGGTAGTCAAACTAACCAGACTACAGTTGGCTCTACAATCCCCATTGTGACGTCGGGACAAATTATTGCCTCGAATGAAAACCCCAACCTACGAATCACCACGATGATATTTGATGGTACTAATTACCTATCCTAGTCAAAATCTTCCACACTGTTCTTGAAAAGCAAGGGTAAAATTGAGTATGTTAATGGGACTACTACTTCTCTCAAAGTGGGGGATCCCGGATTTGATAAGTGGGATCAAGAAAACTCTTTGGTTATAAGTTGGTTACTTCACTCCATGATTCTGAAAATTGGTGAGGACTTCTTATCTCTCGATACTGCCAAGGATATTTGGGGTACTATCTTTGAGACCTACTCCAGACGAGGGAACAAAGCACAGGTGTATAATCTCTATCAATGTGTAAACTAATTAAACCAGGCTGAGATGACGTCCCTGCAGTACTACTCTACTCTTACTATGTCATGGCAGCGCCTCGACCATTTGGATGACTACACTTCTATTTGTTCTGCTGATACTATCGCCTTCCAAAAATTTATTGACAGACGAGTATTCAAGTTCTTAGCAGGCTTACGAGATGAGTATGATCAGGTTTGATACCGTATACTTAATATGGATCCAGTTCCCTCATATAGAGAGGTCTTTGCCATTATCCAAAATGAGGAAAGTCGACGTGGTGTGATGTTACCACCGATTCCTTCTGAACGGTCTGCCCTTATTTCTGTTCCGTAATCTGAGCGTCGCCATCAGCCTACCTATCATGATTCTGGTCATTTTGTTGGCAGTGAGGTTAATGATAAGTTACATTGTGATTATTACAAGCGACCTCATCACACTGGGTAGACTTGTTGGCGTCTACATGGTCGACCTGCTTCTCGAGGACGAGGTGGTCGTTCAGTCTCTGTGGGTGGCCGTGGTGGCAATTTTCATGGTCATCATTCGATAGTGGTCGAGCCTCTTCCTTCAGGTTTTGAGTCTATGGCCTTCTTTACTTCTGAGATTGAGTTGCTTCATAGTGTGATGTCACAACTAGATACTTCTATCGGTACCTCATCTTGTTTTGCCCACTCAGGTAACTTTGCCCGATCAGGTAATTCCCGAGTGAGTGCATTTATGTCACATTCCACTCTTCATTGGATTATTGATTCTGGTGCATTTGATCATATGAATGGACAATCAAATTTTTTCTCATCTTATACTCCATATACAAATCCTGACAAATTTAAAATAGTTGATGGTACTTTTTCTTTTGTTTTTGTCAAACGTTTAGTGCATACCATACATTCTCTTTCCTTGTCTTCTGTTTTTACATGTCCCTAGTTTTGCTGCAAATTTTTTATCTATTAGTCGTATCACTCGTGATTTGAACTGCAATGTAACCTTTTTTCATCTTCCTATGTGTTTCAGGATCTTCGAACAAGGACGATGACTGACAGTGGTAGGGAGACCAATGGTCTATATTTTTTGGATCTTCTGGCCTCTACACAAAGACAACTATGTTTTGCTCACCACACCTCCATCTTTCCATCTGCTAAAAAGAATATTTGGCTTTGGCACCGTAGGGTTGGACATCCCTCATTTCATTTGATCTAGCATTTATGTCCTTCTTTATTACCCCGTAGTTCTATTATTTCAATGTGAATCTTGTGAACTTGGCAAACACCATCGTGTTCATTTTCTTATCAGTTCTAGTAAAACAGAGGTTCATATTCAATTGTACATTCCAATGTTTGAGGTCTTTCTGGAACTGTCACTCTTATTGGACATAAATGGTTTGTCACATTTATTGATGATTTTTCTCGCACTACTTAGAGTTAATTTACTTAAAAAAAAGGAGGTGTGTTATGTGTTTCAGATTCGTCATAAAATGATTTATACTCAATTTGGTACTAAAATTAAAATTCTTCGGTATGATAATGGAAAAGAATATGATAAATCTGATCTTAGTCCTTATCTTGCCTCTAATGGCTTAATTCATCAGACCTCTTGCGTTGACACTCCTCAACAACATGGAGTTGTTGAACGCAAGAATTGCCATTTGCTAGACGTTGCTAGGTCTATGTCATTCTCAATGAATATTCTGAGAACTTATTGG
>BRYF01000025.1:7116148-7126148 GCA_030159135.1 Actinidia polygama | reverse complement strand
ACTGCACGCTAAAATGCATGTTTCAGTACAGATCTTAAATAATATGCAGGAACACATGTTTAAGTCCAAATTCCTACATCCACAACAAAACTGTTTCATAAGAAACACTTACGTGGCATATAAAAACAATAAATGACAACCAAAGATATTAAAAGCAGAAGCAGGACACACAGAACAACTCGAATTCAATCAAACAAAAGTTTGAAACACATCCATGATTATAACAGAACCAAAACAAAAATATCTGATTGTGTGTGTATACCGGTTAAATGATTCCACGCTCATATAGATCCAAGTAAACTGCAAACTTCAATTGAATTGCGAGAGGTTTTCTCTGTGGGCGTCAGAGAGAGAGAGAGAGAGGGGAGAAGGGGGGAGGGGGTGGGGGTGGGGGCGGGGGCGGGGGGCGTATGGTTTTTACCACTTTTATTCCCTTTTCACTCCTTTTTGATGTATACTTTTTGATGTGAAATTAGTTATGAGAGTGGATGTGATATTTTTTTATTTTTGTATTTTAAACTTTAAAATATTATAAAAATTATTGGAGACAAACCATTTTAAGTAAAACTTAGATTTTTAGAATCTACTCAATAAAATATATCAAATAAAATCAATATTGAATATGAAATTATAAAAATATAAAAAAATGATTTTTTTGTCAAGTTTCTATGAAAAACACTCATAAATTTAAACACATTTTTTATGGAATCATAAGTGCGAGCTTGTGCTCCAACAATTTAAACAGTACTTAACTAAGCCACCACTTCTCTCTCCTCCAGATGAGGGAGAACAACTCTATGTCTACATCTTCGTCTCTGAACACGTTGTTAGTTCTATGCTGCTAAGGGAGGTAAATGGAGAGCAGCACCCGATCTACTTCATTAGCAAGACGTTTATAGATTATCAAACGAGGTACCTGCCATTGGAGAAACTAGTGTTGGCTTTGGTTATTACTATGCGGAAGCTCATGCATTATTTTCATACACATCCAATCGCAGTGTACACAGAGTTTTCACTCAAAAATATACTAATGAAAACGGATTTGTCTGGACAACTATCTAAATGGGATGTCTAGCTCAGACAGTTTGACATAAATTTTTTTCCTAGAGCAGCAATCAAGGGCCAAGATTTGGTTGACTTTGTTGCAGAGTTCTCACCTTGAATTGTGAGTCCAAAGCTGGGTTACCCCACATCTGCACATAGGGTGGAGAAAAGCTCAGCAGGAACATCAACTATGACCGAGCCAGCACCTAAGGGGCCTTAGGTTCTTAAGGAACCACCTCAAGGGGTAGAAACAATTATGACCAAGAATATCACTGAGGGTCCAAAGGTTCTCAAGGAACCACCTCAGATTGATCATTTCACGCCCTGGAAAATGTATGTTGATGGGGACAAAAAATGCCTAGGTGCAGGAGCTGGTGTTGTATTAAAAAGTCCCAAAAGGACAATTTTCGAGCACTGCCTTAGACTGAATTTTCCCGCAACAAATAACCAGGCTAAGTAAGAAGCTTTAATTGGCAAATTTGAAACACAGGGCGACAAAATGGATAAGTACTTGGCAATAGCAAAGACCCTCCTCAGAGAATTTAAAGTAGTAAAGATCGAGTGAGGATGGATCTAAATTCTCATATAGATGCAGCGGCAGGCTTGACGTCTATATTTGAAGGATAAACTAGATGGATCATCGTAGTTGATTTGATCTCAATTCCAAGCTACGACACTCATCAAGAGAATGTACTTAACAACATTGAGCTGAGACTGAGGTGGATGGATTCAATTGCAGAATCGTAGGCCACGACAAATTGCCAAAAGACAAAAGGGAAGTGCAAAAGCTCCAAGTAAAGGCATCACGTTTTTTGATCTCCTCCACAGGAGACTTGTACAAAAGGGTTGTTCAAAAGCTACTTGTGTTGCGTTCACCTGAGCTTGGTCAAAGATGGGTTGTTCGAGATTTATGAAGGAGTTTGCGAACTACACTCTAGAGGCGAATCACTGGCACACCAAGCCCTGGCTTAAGAGTATTGGTGGCCTTATATGCAAAAGGACACCTAAGTTTATGTCCGTAAATGTTCAAACTGTCAGCTCTTCTCTCCTCTCATTCACTAACCAGTTATGGACTTGACCCTGCTCACCAGTCCATGACCCTTCGCTCAATAGGGGATGGACATCGTGGGGGTCTTGCCTTGAACTCTTGGAAATAAGAATTTTTGCTGGCAGCCACGGACTACTTTACTAAGTGGGTGGAAACCGAACCACTAGCCCATATTAGGCAGGTGGACGTGATTAAGTTCATCAGCCTAAAAATCTTATCACGATTCTACAACTTATGACCTAGGGCCCAG
This sequence comes from Actinidia polygama, assembly GCA_030159135.1. Classification (NCBI taxonomy): domain Eukaryota; kingdom Viridiplantae; phylum Streptophyta; class Magnoliopsida; order Ericales; family Actinidiaceae; genus Actinidia; species Actinidia polygama. Next base: position 7,123,806 of record BRYF01000025.1, on the reverse strand, counting down.
GGCTTTTGTGTGAGACAATGGAATGCAGTTTATGAGCCAAAAGGTTAAAAAGATGTAGGATAAGCTCAAGATTGAATTCTACAACTTAATGTCAAGCTACCTGCAGTGCAATAGGAAGTTAGAGTCAAACAACAAAATAATAATGAACGGAATCAAGAAAAGGCTTGAAAAGGCCAAAGGCAAATGGGTCGAGGAACTACCGAATGTGTAGTAGGCCTATCGAAACACACCGCGAAAAGCAATGAACGAAACACCTTATTCTTTGGCTTTTGATTTCGAAGTTGTAATCCCGCTAGAGGTCAGTTTGCCCACAATAGGAATCGAAGTATACGATGACAATAACAATTTAGAGGTCTTAACTTGCGACCTCGACCTTGCCGACAAACAAAGGTAAAATGTACTGGTACGAATGGTAAGTTACCAAAAACAGTTAGCTAAGACATACAATCAGAAAGTCCAATGTAGAGAATTCTAAGTTGAAAATATCGTTTCGAGGAAAGTTGTTGGAAACACCAAGGACCCGACAGACGGGAAGCTTGGTCTCAATTGGAAATGTCCATACAAGATAACTAAGCTCGCCGACAAATGAACTTATCATCTTGAGGACCTAGAGAACAAACAAATCCCGAGACCTTGGAACTCAAACAACTTGAGAATAACTATCACTAAAGCCTGTAATTTTTCTCAGTACTAAGCTTACTTACAAAAAATTATACATATTTTATACCAAATCACTTTATTTTAAAAAAGACTGGAAATATTTATATCAAACTTCTATGTTTTTTGAGTCTATTCGCAAAAAGGTTGTAACCATTTTGAATTATTCAAATGGAGTCTAATAATTTCAAAACTTTGATTAAAAATTTCCTAAGTTTGAAAAATCGTCAACTTCGAGAAGTTTCATACTTTATGCCAAAACTTTACTTTCAATTTTTTTTCTAAATACAAATATTTTCTAAGTGTGAATTTAAACTGAGAAGCAATCGTCGTTTGCCTAAGCACCAAGCTCAAAATGCCCTAAAGTAAGCGCGAGACTATTCGCCAAACTGCTCAAGCTCGAGCTTGAGATGTCTTAAAGCAAGTGCGAGATTAGTTGTTGAACTGCTCAAGCACGAGCTTCAGATGTCCTAAAGCATGTGTGAGACTATTCGCCGAACTACTCAAGCATGAGTTTGAGATGTTCTAAACATTCACAAAGCAAGTCTCAAGAAAAAGTAACAGCTACGCTATGACATGCAAACAACGTTTTTTTGCTAAGCCATGTGAAAAACTTGCTCATCGAATTGCCTGAGAACTGAGCTTAAGAGTGTTGTGATCATTCACAAGACAAGTCTAAAGAAAAGCAATATCTATGCTATGTCATGCAAACAACTAATTTTTGTTAAGGTATGTGCAAGACTTGTTCTTCAAGCTCAAGAGTATCTTAAAACATTTATAAGGCAATGCAGAATTAAAGCAAACACATGCTAAGGCATTCAAAAGCAACATGAGCACCGATCTGAGGATGTTCTAAAGCATTCAACAGACAGAAGAAAGCAGAAATATGATAAGGAAGAAAAAGTGGCAATTGAGTTATTCCAACCGCGATCAAAGACCCGTTGGTAAATAGGCTTTGGGCCACCCTTTGGAGCTCAAACACCTTTCCTTGACTCTTATCCAACTCGGCATGGGCTGGGATGAGCTTTTCGGTGAATATGACGCGCTCCTCGATAGCAGTTGAAAACTCCCTATCCCTCTTTCTCAACTCCCCCTCTAGGGTCTTGACTTTCCTCTGAGCCTCTTCATCTCGTCAAAACATTTTTTTCTCTCACTAAAAGTTGGCCATCAACCTTTGGAGGGCCTGCAAAAGACAAAGATGTTCAGTTCAAAAATATCACTAAGTGTTCAAATTTATGAAATAGCACAATTACCGAGCTTTGATATTTACTTGGACATGCTACATTATAGTGAGGATGTACGCCATCACTTTGTCCTCTACGTGAAGATCATCCACATCCCGGGAAAGCATAATAGTTTGCGCTAAGGCTAGGCTCCAACAAATAGATCAGGAGCCCAAAGCTCGGCGACAGGGTAGGAATGGAGGGAGAGGTAGTAGTCGAGCTGGCCCCTACCCCGCATCATCGTTTACGAGAAAGGACTATATCAATACCCTTCCCATTGTGAGTATCCTTTGGGGGATGCAGGGCGGGGGGTGGGCTCAGCGCCTCAACAATAATAGTATAAGGGGGCCTTTCGCTTCTCTTGGACTGGTTGCAAGTCTCAAACTTTCATTCACTTTAGAGGCATCTCTACCTTGGAACTTGAATCTACTACTTCTAAGTCAACAAAGGAATGCTTAACCGTTTCTCTAACAACTTCAGGTGTCATAGGGGCCTTGTCATTTGAGATGACCACTAGAATTGGTTCAGCTTCGGCAAGATGACCACCTGAAAGAATCTGTTCACCACCAACTTCACCTATTTCTTCCTCACTTCTTTTTCAACAACTTCCTCTTTAGCCTCCTATTCAACCTCCTCTTTGCCCTTTACCTCAGCTAGGGCAGCAACAAGCTCGCTTCTTGACAATTGAAGTGAGCTAGAGTTGCTAGAATTGATGGAACTTACTTCTTCCTTTTCCTTCTCTAATTCACAAGCAAAATCAGCAGTTCCATCGTTGACATACTGGCTAATGGTGCAATCGTCAAAGCTTGAACGTTGAGCTCGTTCTCGGATGCGAATGGGGAGGAAGGGCACATCAGGCAAGTTGAGCTACTCGGTGAGAGATCATGTAGCGATAAATGAGCTTGTATTGTAGGAGACTTGCGACATCTCGAGGCTCTTAACTATTGTTTATGTGCTGGATTGCAAGCCTGCACTCCTCTGTCCGAGCTCGAAATTTGGCATTGAAGTCTGCAAAACAAATGAATCGAGATACATCCGTTAGACTCGAAAATAGGTTAAAACATATTCAAAATTAATACAAGTGCATTAAAGTGATTCATGCGTGACCGAGATGCTATAAACTTACCATCACTTATCCTACCGTTGCGTTTATGTAATGCTCACATCCTGTCATTTCCAGCCCAAAATTCCTAATTTCTCAAGATCCAAATGAAGTCATCGAGGTACAAATCTTTGTCTGGGATCTTGGTTTACTAATCTTGTCTAGGGATGTTGTTTGTTTTTAAGACTTAAGTATTAATTTTTCGTAATTATATAAATTATGATGTGTATATTAATTAACGTGAGTGATTAGGAGTTCAAGTGTCAAATTGAGTAATTCGAGTTAGAATACTTTTCAAAACCTAAGACTTAAGTATCTGCCCAGTTTCCTTCATAGCGATTGAAAATGCTAGAATAGGCATTCGAACGCTAAAGCTAGAATCCTATGGCGTTCGAACGGTAGGTAGAGCGTTCGAACGCTAAGACTAAAAATCAGTTTTCAAGATTGTCCAACGCTAACACAGAGCGTTTGAACGCTAGCCAGCGAAATTTCTTCTAGGCATTCGAACGATAGAATAGGCGTTCGAACGCTACTGCCTATAACCAATTTCATGGCTTCTGTACGTTCGAACGTGGGGTTCGAATGCTAAAGCCAATTTTCTTCTCAGAATTCGAACGCTAAGAATGGCGTTCAAACGGTAACAGCAGAAAAAAAGTTGCAACAAACCTATTGGTTTTTGATGTTCAGCTTTCACCTGTTGATAAGTTAAGTATCTTGCCACGAAATTTGTAATGTCCTTCATACCTGGCCACCAATAAATTTCTTGCAAATCTCTATACATCTTTGTAGTCCCCGGATACATAGCATGCAATGACTGATGTGCTTCTTCCAGAATATCATTCTTTAACAATGGCTCACTTGGTATACAAAATCGACTCCCAAACATCAAAGTACCATCATCAAGTGTTGAAAACTCGGTGCTCACCTTATCCTCCACTTGCTATCTAATCTTCTTCAATTGATCATCTTGCATTTGAAGTTCCCGTATGCGATCGAGTAACAAAGGTCTCACTTGAAAGTGAGCTAACATGATATCCACATCTCTTTGTTAAAACTCCACTCCCAAGCTAATCGTTTCTGCAATAATTCTACCCAACAACACTTAATACAAGCTAATCTCTCTGCAGATTTTCGACTCAAAGTATCGGCCACCACATTGGCTCGTCTTGGATGATAATGGATTACACATTCATAATCTTTGATTAGCTCCATCCACCTCACCTGTCTAGCATTCAAATCCCGCTGTGTAAATAAGTATTTCAAACTTTGATGATCCATAAACACTTCAAAAGATTCTCAATACAAGTAGTGTCTCCACATCTTCAATGCAAATACTACTGCAACCAACTCCAAATCATGTATAGGATAATTCTTTTCATGTGTTTTCAATTGTCTTGATGCATACGCAACTACCTGCTCTTGCTGCATTAATACACATCCCAATCCTTGATGTGAAGCATTGCTATATACTATAAAATCTCCTTTCCTAGAAGGAATTGTCAATACTGGCAGTGTAGTCAGTTTGGTATTCAATTCTTGAAAACTACGCTCACATTCATCTGTCCAGTCAAACTTGATATCCTTGTTAGTCAGTTGCGTCAAAGGAACAACAGTAGATGAAAAGCCCTGTATAAACCTTTGATAATAACCTGCCAAACCCAGAAAACTTCTAATTTCTGACACATTCTTCAGTTGCTCCCAATTCATTACTGCTTCTATCTTCTTTGGATCCACACGAATTCCCTCTGCAGAGATCATATGCCCCAAAAATGCTACTCTATCCAACCAAAATTCATATTTACTAAAACTTGGCATATAACTATTTATCTCGTAAAGTTTGTAACACAAGTCGCAAATGTTTTTCATGTTCTTCCTGACTACGAGAGTAGACCAATATATCATCTATGAACACAATGACAAAGAAATCAAAAAAAGGTTAGAATATCCTGTTCATCAGATCCATGAAGATAGCAGGCGCATTTATCACTCCAAAAGGCATCACCAAGAATTCATAATGACCATACCAAGTACGAAATGCAGACTTTGAAATATCACTATATTTCACTTTCAGCTGATGATACCTAGATCTCAAATCAATCTTGGAAAAAGACACAAGCACCTTGCAATTGATCAAATAAATCATCTATCTGAGGTAAAGGATACTTATTTTTTACCGTAACTTGATTCAACTATCGATAATCTATACACAGTCTCATAATACAATCTTTCTTCTTTACAAACAGAACTGATGCACCCCATGGTGACACACTTGGTTGAATAAACCCTTTTTGAAGCAAATCTTGCAACTGATCTTTCGAATCTCGCAATTCAGATGTTGCCATTTTATATGGTACTATAGAAATAGGTGTAATTCCCTGTAATAACTCAGTAGAAAATTCCACCTCCCTATTTGGTACCACCCCTGGAAGTTTATCTGGAAAATCTTGAATAACAACAAGATCAGATAACTTTAATTCTGCTTTAATTGTATTAATAATATGTGCAAGATATCCCTCACATCCTTTCTGTAACAATTGCCTTGCTTTTACATTTAAAATCAAACAAGTTGGAACTATGTCCCGTTCACCTTGAAATTTAAACTCCGATTCATTTGGCATTCTGAAAATTACTTCCTTCTTGAAACAATTAATGGAAGTATGATATGAAGCTAACCAGTCTATCTCCAAAATCAAGTCAAAGTCATGGATATTTAATGGCATCAAATCAACTACCAACTCCTCGCCAATTTTCAGAACACAATCCTTATATACATCCTCCATTAACATCACATTTCCCACCGGGGTAGACACAAGTAAAGGTTAGGGTAATAAACTACATGGTCTATCTAGATGCATACAAAATGCAGTAGCAACAAAGGAATGTGTAGCACCCGAATCTATCAACACATATGCTTTTTTATTATTGGCTGATAACATACTTGTCACCGCATTAGGAGTGACTTGACCATCTTTTTGTGTCATGACATAAACTCGAGCTTAAGCACACGATTTTGGAGTAGTTGCCTGTCCTTGCTGTGTACTTCCATCTGTTCCTTTACTCCTACCAACTACATTGCCTACCGATGAAGCTGTTGTAGGCCTTTGAGTACCATCCCTTACCATATGTCCTGGCTGTCCACATTGATAACATTTATCTGTCCAAGGCATTGGACAATCTCTAATTATATGCCCCTCAACTCCATACCAATAACAGATAACTCTTCCTGTATTGCCAGATCTTGCAATAGTAGGTCTAGCTGGTGACCTCTCTGATCCTCTGCCTCTAGAACTTCCCACACCCCTCAAATTATTGGACCTTGCACCCCTTGCACTAGTTTGTGCTCGGCTTTGTTCTACTGTTGTTGTCACTTCTAAAGACCTTCGTCGTGATGGTCCAGCTCTCGAACCAAACCTCATCTTCTTGAATTGTTCCCATCTACCCATAAATTCTTTCACATCACGTTCTATAATTTTGGCCTTGTTCACCAATTTCGCATATCTAGTAATCTCAAACGCAGACACATGACACCGGATTGGCAAGTCTAAGCCTTGTTCAAATCACCTACATTTTGCATCTTTTACACACACTAACTTAACCGACTCCGACTATACTCGACAACATCCTATGGTTCACTGCGATCCAAGACACCAACGCCACAATATAGCCTCAGTTATATACTTTGGCTTTAAACCACAGCTTTGATACCAAGCTGTCACACCTCTAACCTAATTAAACATAATTAATGCTAATTAGATGGGATATGATCACATAGGTCACCATGCTTGCGAACGACTCCTGTATCCACCTCAAATACTCAATTACATAAAGATTACACTATTAGCATACACTGAAAATTAAAACCAAAAACACAAGATAGACATACATATACATTCTGAACTAAAATACAAACACATTGTCTTTAAAACATAAAACATTTATACAATCAATATAAAACTAAACAAAACTATATAAAGGCGAGAACCATCATAAAGGCGAGAACCATCCCAAGTTCTGCCAATAACATCCCAACATGACCAGGAAAGTCACCACGTCTAGGACCACAACCACAGTGAACCAAACAACTATCCATATCTCTTCACCTGCCAAAACAATCTGCGTGGGCATGAGCTAACAGTCAACATGCTCAAGATAGATAATCAAATTCATATAGAATGATATAGAAACATTATCCATTATATATATTCATAAATAAAGATCAACAATGCAATGATGCATCACCCACATGTGCGAGCAAGTTTAGATAAAGTTGACCCAAATATCAACGGCTCGTTATCAAGGATGCCCCACATTGACACCCTATAAGATCAAACCCACATTGACTAATCTTTAGGTTAGCCCCATATTAGCAAAACCTTTAGGTTAGCCCCACATCGACATAACCTTTCTCCATGTAATGCATTGGCATACAACATGCAATGCCACCACATATGTATATCATTATCGACATTATATCAAGTAACCTCATTTGAATATCATTATCAACATTGTATCAAGTCAATTAATTCAATTCAATATGAATAAGACTATATGTGTTATCATCCCACCTGTCACTGCACACACCACACGATAAGACTATGTTGTAAGTTGCCTTGAAGGCCCTTCTCATTCCTTAGCTCCTGTCATTCACAATTTCATCAGTGCACGAATACAATGTA
>BRYF01000025.1:7096148-7101148 GCA_030159135.1 Actinidia polygama | reverse complement strand
TTGCATTGTAGTGTTTTAATTCTCTTGTTTTCATATTGGCACTGTTCCTTGTGGGATCAATACTTGAACTTTGAGTTTTTATTACTACTTCGCGCTCCGTGTAACACCCCGCATCCGTAAATCCCATTAATTACGTATATTATGACGTGTATAATAATTAGAGGGAGTAATATAAGTTTAAGGGTCCAAAAGAACCAATTTAGGTTAGCCAATATTCAAAAGTCCTAAACTTATAAATTCTGCCCAGGATCTTTCTTAGCGTTCGAACGCCAGGATGAGCGTTCGAACGGTCGAGCATTTTGCCTAGGCGTTCGAACGCCCATTGACAGCACATTTGGAGCGTTCGAACGCCATTGCCCAGAATCCTTCTAAGCGTTCGAACGCCAAAAAGGAGCGTTCGAACGCCCATAGTAGAAACAGGAAAATGAAAAAGGGAACACGAACTTAAAATGGGGAAAACCACATGGGATCATTTCCCAACTCAGCCCTTACAACCACACATATATACACTTACTCCTTTACTTCCTTCACTTCCAATACATACACACACGTATACGGAGAGAGGGAGAGAAAAGAGAAGAAAGAAGAGAGAGAGATTGGAGCTTGGGGGGGAGCTCAACTCAAGCTAGGAAGCCATTTTTGTAAGCTCAAGGAAGCATTGAGAAAGGTATAAACACATAACCCATGCATTTGAACATATATGTATGCTTAGGTTCTTAGTTTATTTTGAAACTTAGATCTACTAAGTTAGGTTTCAAATTAAAGGCACATTTTAAGGTATGATAGTGTCTTTGAGTGGTGTATTGTACCCTTAAAATATTGAAAAGATTCAAGTTAGTTGATAGTGATTTGGTAGAAAATTCAAGAACCAATCACTGTTCATGTCACGAACGCAGGGAGCGTTCAAACGCCCAAGAACAGCCTTCGAACGGTCTAGCGTTCGAACGCCCAGGAGAGAGTTCGAACGGCCCAACGTTCGAACGCCACTAGTAAAACACTTTTTAGCGTTCGAACGCCCAAACCATTTTTAGGCAGAATTGGTCTTTTCCCTTAAGACTTAGTAAATTCAACCATGGCATGTTAAACCCTTTAACTACCTTTTGAGAACTAAAGACACATGTTCAAGATGGTTAGACCTAGAATGAAGGCATGTAAGTCAAGTCGAGGAATTTTATCAATTTGATTGAAACGCTAGCCTTATTGAACATAGTAATGACGTATTGCCCCTTATATGTGTAGGAACGCAAAGTCTAACACCTAGCCACGGAGATCCAGGTGAGTAACACGATGCTATGGACAAAATTATGTATTTTTATTGGAGCGATTTGAGTTGTATTGGGAAAGATTTGGAGGAATTATTAGAGACTAGTTACTGTTCCTACGATTTCACCTAATGAGAATTCAAACTCCCAAGAACAGCGTTCGAACGGTCTGAAGATTTTGTCTAGGTGTTCGAACGCCACTTGTAGAACACTTTTGAGCATTCGAACGGTCAACCACTTTTAGCCTTAGCGTTCGAACGCAAATATGGGAGTTCAAACGCCAAGACCAATTTTTGATAAGTCGTGACCTAGAATGAATACCTTAGGGTCGAGTCAAAAATTTTTATTAGTTTGATTCATTTTCATGAGACATAGTATTGGCATTCCATGCCTTGTATCCTTATATGTAAGAACGTCAAGCATAGAACCTAGCCAAGGAATCCCATGTGAGTAACACAATGACATGGACAAAACCTATATATTTTTAAAATGATTTTCAACGCATATTATGTATATACAAAGGTTTTCGATGTTTTAATGCATAAAATGAGTATGTTAAGATATAAATGCCATATCTTCTAAAGCATACAAAGGTTGTTATATTATGTATTGAAATCCATGGATATATGATTGATTGAAAAGCAAAGTATGTTCAGAATATGTATGTGTAGTGACACTCGGAGTCCTCTCTGACGGGACCTAAAGTCAGATAGTCCTAAGATAGATGTGGAACGTGAAATAAAATCATTTGCAAATCGAGATATCTCAGGCTTAAAGAGCCACCCGACCTATATGGTCACTCAATTCAGCCGAGTTGTTACAATTTTCAGCTATGTTATCCCTATGTGCATCTTTCAAATATGTCATGTATGACAATCGAAGTATGTATGAAATGTCTATGTGAGCGTCACGTTTATGAAAATTATATTTCAAGAAAAAGTTATGTTCATGCTCATATGTTTTATGTATATGATGTATGTATGATATAAAATCATCCATGGTATTTTAAGTTCATGCATTGATGTTATTCACTAAGCTTTAACTTATGTTTTTAAAAAATAAATAAATTTCAAGTAGCCAATTTGAAGAGCCATAGAAGAAGGCGTCATGTGAATTTAGTTTAGTTTTGTAGCCTATGGGCCTTATGCTATGTATAATGTACGGCCACGACATGTATAATTTAATTTGGTCATAAGATGTATGTAAATATTTGAACTTAGCACAGCTCTGTGTACGGTATGGACGTGACAGTTCAATACTTTTAGTTATGATTACGTTTTCGCAAAAGAAAAATTTATATCATTTTAATGAGTATGCACAGGAAGACAGGTAAGTTGGCCTTGGCGGGCCAGGTGTCGACCATCACATGCCCACGATCCGCATAGGCCGGGTTGCGGGGCGTGACAGAGTGGTATCAGAGCATTAGGTTTATGTAGTACACAGAGTTATAGGTTTGCACAATACGATGATAGAGTCACGTCTAGATAGAAGTCTAAGACTGACTAGAATATGCGTTATGCGCTATATATTGTATGTTATGTTATACTAGGATGCCGTATAACTATTGTTATGATACACGTCTAAACGTTTAATGTGTTTGTAGAAGATATGCCGCCCAGAAGAGGTTGAGGCCGTAGAGGGGCAGCGGAGCCCGAAGGCCGAATCAACCGTATAGAGAGAATCCTTGAAGGACTAGTTCAAGTAGTCCATGAGGTTGAAACCAATAACCATGACAATGTGCCTGAGCAACTGGCAATGCCAGTACCATGAGCAGACATGATGCTCCGTACCACAATTAAGCAGTTTAAACAACTGAAGCCACCAACTTTTTACGGACCCCCAGATTCCATGGTCGCGGATTCTTGGCTATTGGGTATCGAGAGAGTGTTTAAAGTTCTATCATGTACAGAGGAGCAGAAAATGATATTTGCCACATTCACTTTTGAAAGAGCCGCATTAATTTGGTGGCAATTGAAGAAGCCATTGGAGTCATTGTGGTTATGGCCCAGTTTTTTGGTAGTATTCAATGAGGAGTACTTTCTAGAGATGGTTCGAGACTAGAAAGTTCAAGAATTCCTAAACTTGAAGCAAGGTAACATGACAGTGGTGTAATATAATGCTAAGTTTATGGAGTTGTCGCGTTATGCCCCTCATATAGTGTCGATAGAGTCTCGCAAGGCGAGAATGTTTGAAGCTGGATTACGATGGAACATAAAAAACAAGGTAGATATATTATGGTTACCTACTCATCAGGAGGTTCTCCATGCAACCCTAATTGCTAAAGGATCTTTGAATGAGATTTCTTAATTCTGGAAAAATAGAAAGAAAAGGTCAGGAGGAAGTACAAGTAGAGCACCAAGTTCGAAACGACAGAGTTCAGGATCTTTAAGTGGGAATTCATCGTCCCCACTGAGAATTACCGGGAATCTAGAAATTAGTAAATCTAATGAAGCACCAACATGCCCGACTTGTCAGAGGAAGCATTGGGGCGAGTGTCGCATGGGAAGTAGAGCTTGTTATGGGTGTGGCCAAGAAGGGCACCAAATTAAAGATTGTCCAACGAGAAATAGAATTCAAGGGCTGGAACATCAGCGTCAGCCTCAGTACAACATCCTCAATCAGAAAGAAGAAACAATCAACCAAGACAGAGTCGAGCATTTACACTTGTACCAGGGAATACTCCAGCTACCACCTCAGTTGTGTACCACCCCGCATCCGTAAATCCCATTTAATCGCATGAATTACGCCGCGTACGATTATTAGGGTGGACTAATTAAAGATAAGAGTCCAAAAGATCAGTTAAAGCTAGCAAGTATTCAAAAGCCACAAACTTATGATTTCTGCCCAGTTTCTTTCTTAGCGTTCGAACGCCAGGATGAGCACTTTGCCTAGGCGTTCGAACGCCCATTGACAGCACATTTGGAGCGTTCGAATGGTAAGGTCAAAAACCCAAATTTCAAGCCTCGCATGTTTTGAACTGTAAGAAAAAGGGTTCGAACCCTCAATGTACAAAATCCTACTAAGCGTTCGAATGGCCTTTCGAACGCCATAGTCCAGAATCCTTCTAAGCGTTCGAACGCCAAAAAGGAGCGTTTGAACGCCCATAGTAGAAACTGAAAAATGAAAAAGGGAACATGAAATTAAAATAGGAAAACTACATGGGATCATTTCCATGCCAGCACTTTACAACCACACATATACACACATTCATTCTCTCATCCTCACTCTCACAAAACACACACCCACGGGTAGAGAGAGAGAGAGAGAGAGAAAAGAGAAGAGAGAAGAAAAGGAAAGAAAGAAGGAAGGAGGAAGAGAAGAAGAAAAAGGAAGAGGAAGAGAACGCCATAGAAGTCCTTTTTGAAGCTCAAGTAAGCTATTGGGAGAGGTAAAACCTTTAATCCCTGTATATATATGTGTATGTGTAGTTTAGGGTTTTGGGTTTGTTTTAACCTTAGATCCCTTAAGATTTAATGATTAGTTTTGTTTGATTTGGAGTTATTGTGACCTCATAGACTAGTTTCACATACTCTAAGAGTCTTAGAATGAGTTGGCTTGATTTTGGTAAAGTTTGATAAGAAATTAGTAAGATCAGGTACTGTTCATGTCACTGAACGCAGGGAGCGTTCGAACGCCCAAGAACAGCGTTTGAACGGTCACCCTAGCGTTCGAACGCCGAGATGAGAGTTCGAACGCCAAGGCCATTTTTAGGCAGAATTGACATATTTCTCCTAAGGC
>BRYF01000025.1:7088648-7091148 GCA_030159135.1 Actinidia polygama | reverse complement strand
TCTTGAACATTTAACTTTCATAAACATGGCATCACATGCTTTCATAAATATACATAGCATATCATAAAACGTAACAACCCGGCATGACATGATGACCATATAGGTCGGGTGGCTCTTTAGGCCTGAGATATCTCTTTTGTAGATGGCTTTATTTCACGTCCTCCCATCTACCTTTTAGGATTGGCTGACTTGGTTTAAGTCCCGTCAGTGGGGACCCCGAGTGTCACATGCATATAATTTGAACATACTTGTTTTCGTATAAACCAAGCATCCATGGGTTTTCATACATAGCATAAACATTGGCATACTTTTGCAAGACATGACATTACATTGCAAATACATTTGATGCATTGAAAGCATGGAAAACATTTGTACATACATAATATACTTTGAAAACATTTTGAAAATACATAATTTTGTTCATAGCATCGTGTTACTCACCTGGGATTCCTTGGTTAGGTTCTACGCTCGGCGTTTCTACATGTAAGGGAAGGAATTATCACTCTTATGTACAATAATAATTAATCGGCATAATGTAAACTTTTGATTAAACCTAGGTATTATCGTTCTAGGTCCAACCCTCTTGGACATGTACTTAAAGTCTCCAAATGTTAGCCCAATTGGCCTGTCATACTATGGTTGTAACTATGAAATTTTAAGGAAAAAGGTCAAATCTGCCTAATAATGGTCTGGGCGTTCGAACGCTCAAAAGTGTTCTTCCAATGGCGTTCGAACGCTTGACCGTTCGAACTCTCTTCTGGGCGTTCGAACGTTAGACCGTTCGAACGCTGTTCTTGGGCGTTCGAACGCTCCCTGCGTTCAGTGACATGAACAGTAGCTGATCTTACAAATTTTCACCAAAAGCTTCCCAAATCAACTTCAATCCTTTTCAAGTTTTCTAAGGTACCAAATATAACTCAAGGGAACTAAAATAACTCAAAATGGGAGGAAAGAAACTATTAAAACCAAAGGGATCTAAGATTAAAATAACCCAAAACCCTAACATACAACACATATATATATATATATATATATGGATTTTTGAGCTTATACCTTTCCTTCCAAACTTCCTTGAGCTTCAAATATGGTTTCAATTTACCTTGATCCTCTTCCTTTTTCCTTTTCTTTCTTTCTTTCTCTTCTCTTCCTTCCCTCTCTTCTCTCTCTCTCTCTACCCGTGAATGGGTGTGTGTGTTGTGAAGGAGTGAAGAGTAAGTGTGTATATATCAGCTGAGACACATGGGATTTTATCCCATGTGGCTCCCCCATTCTAACTTTGGTGTTCCCTTTTTCATTTCCCCGTTTTCACTGTGGGCGTTCGAACGCTCCTTTTTGGAGTTCGAACGCTTAGAAGGATTTGGCTTGGCAGGGTTCGAACGCTCTTGCTTACAGTTCGAAACATACGAGACTTGAAATTTGGGTTTTTGGCCTTACCGTTCGAACGCTCCAAATGTGCTGTCAATGGGCGTTTGAACGCCTAGGCAGAATACTTGACCGTTCGAACGCTCATCCTGGCGTTCGAACGCTAAGAAGGATCCTGGGCAGAATTTATAAGTTTAGGACTTTTGAATATTGGCTAACCTAAATTGGTTCATTTAGACCCTTAAACTTATATTACTCCCTTTAATTATTATATACGTCATAATATACGTAATTAATGGAATTTACGGATGCGGGGTGTTACACAATCAGATGCAATAACGATCACAAATTAGATATACAATTACTCAAAGAATTTTGTTAAAGTGCGCCGCGGAAGTATGACGTTAACCAAGTTTGAGAACAAACTTTTCTAAAAGAGGGGAGAATGTAACACCCCGAATCCTTAAACTCTATTAACTCCGTGAATTACGCCGTGAATGATAATCAAAGTGGATTGTAGGAAGCTAGTGGTCAAAGAAACCAAATGTAAGTTAGAATTTATTTAAAGCGTTAAACTTGTAATTTCTGCCAAGTTTTCCTCTAGGCGTTCGAACGCCCATATGGGAGTTCGAACGCTAAGGCTAAAAATCAAATTTTTAAACTCATGCACATTTCGAATTATAAGCAGGACGTTCGAACTCTACCAAGCCAAAATCCTTCTTAGCATTCGAACGGTCTTTCGAACACCAGATCCAGAAATCCTTCTTAGCGTTCGAACGCTTAAAGGGACGTTCGAACGCCAACAGTAAAAATAGAAAATAAAAAGAGGAATACAAAATTAGAATAGGGGAGCCACATGGGATGAAATCCCATATGTCTGCTAATATATACACACATGCTTCACATAACACACACACACACGTACAAAAGAAAAGAAAAGGAAAGGAGAAGAGAAAAGAAAGAGAAGATAGAGAGAGAGAGAGAGAGACAGACATTGGAGCTCAAATCAAAAGTTAAGAGAGGCCATAGAAGCCATTTTTGAAGCTCAAGGAAGCTTTTGAAAGAGGTATAAACTCAAACCCCTTAATTATATGTATATATGTATAGTTTAGGGTTTTACCTTAACTTTAATCTTAAT
>BRYF01000025.1:7051148-7053648 GCA_030159135.1 Actinidia polygama | reverse complement strand
CATAAGTGATACCATTTCTTTCTTAGAAGAGAGCGATATTCTATCTTGAGAATTAAGTATTCCCACATACTTGATAATTACCACCCAAGATATCGAGGTGTTGATCTCAACTAGTCTCATTCATTGGTAAATCAAAGTGAACAATGTCAAGAATTTGAGTTCATCATTCTATCAGGATTAAGAGCAAATTGCAAATAGTGAATGTAAGATTTCATCATCAAGTGATAGTTTTATATGATTTACTTTCTTACGACGATTCAATTCAGTATATTCCTAATATACTAATACTTTAATCTAGAGTCATTTAATCTGATGGGTTTGAATTCATCAATATTATAAGTATATTCTTATTTATTGACGATATACTAATACTTTAACAATATTATAATCTTCGCAAAAGAGACGTCTAATCTCATTACCGACTACAAACTAATTTAAAGTTATTAGACTCAACGATCAATATCTCCCGTATGTAAATCTTATTTCCACATATATATCGTATCTCTAGATAACTTAGAAATATATCATCTCATGATATAATAAAATAACATCTAATTGTACGATAAAAAAAATTTCTTTCAAATAATAATTAAATATTTGGACATGTGAGCATATAATTTCCTACAAACTCCCACTTGCGTCTAGAGCACACACAATTTGCACTTAACTTACACTACATAAATTAACCGTTAGGCATATCCAACTTGCACCTAGGGCATATCCGACGTACTCCCAAGACACACCACTTGCACTCCAAGCAAGCCTGAGTACTTGACCATTAGGCACATCCCACTTGCACTCAAGGTATATTCGACTTGCAGCTCAGGCACGACTGACTTGCATTGTGAAAAATAATCATTAGGTATATGCAACTTAAACCTAGGACATATCCAACTTGTACCAAGGCACACACGACTTGCACCCCACGCAAGTCTTACTTGCACAAAAAAAAACATTCAACTATGCAGTTCAAGTCGACGACAAGCCTTTCACAGACCTTGGCCAACTTTTTGAAAACGGCAGCAAACCATTCAGGTCGATGGCAAACTCAGTCGAAAGGGCTAGAGAAAGATATTCGTAAATAAGTATTAAATTTGTGAAAAAGAATAAAAAAGAATGACATTTAAAACAATTTGTATAAATAATCATAAATAATTATTAAAACTTATAAAAAAATAAAAATAAATGACATTTACAAAGATTTGTGTTTATTTGTATTTTAACGAAAAAAACGTAAAAAATAAATTTTCTATTATTGGGAAAAAATAGTTTGTCTAATTAACACTAGATTTTCTATTTACTTAATTATCTTATCTAAACAATTTATATTTTATGTAAAAAATAAAAAAAATCTATTAGAAAACTTGTTTACTTAAAATAAATAATGAAAATGGGGAAAAATGAGTTGATTATTTGGTGGCGGTGGGGTGGGTGGGGGGAGAGAGAGAGATGGTGTGAGACCCGTCTTTTGATTTTTAGCGGTTAATAAATTAATTTTATGATATTCATTAAGTTTTGGGGATATAAATGTTATTATTTAAAGTTATAGGTGCAAGCATAAATATTTAAACTAGTGTGAGGTTAAATTGACAAATTCAAAACGTTTGGGATAAAATTAAAAAAGACATTTAAGCTAAGAGGAGATAATGTAATTACCTAAAAGTTGAAGAAAAAAAAGTATAATTTGACCAAAAATTGGTTGAGTCATGGAATACATGTCTCTTTTCTATGTTGCGTGTAAATATGTGACTTTCCTAGTTTTTTCTGGATATCGTTGACTTCCTAAATCTTGTTGAACTTTTGTTACTTGCTATTAGGGTATGGTTGTGTAAAACATATTATGTTTTCTGTTAAAATAAGATAATGATGTATATATCTGTATAACTTATGATTTGGTTTTAATTATAAGATAATGGGTAATAATGTACTCTTTATTTAGTTAAGTATGAGGTGAAAATCATGTGTCGTTTACAAGCATGATGACCTGTGCTATCACATCTTGCCTAATATAACATTAATTATGTCTAATTAGATTTGGGGTATGAAAGATGGAGTTTAAGAGAGAGAAAGAGAGAGTCAAAGGTGCTAAGGGGCAACTTGGACCTTTGCACCGAAAGATTTCTTGAAATTGATACTAAGATTTTGACCCCATATAATTGATATAATTGCTTGAAGTTACCCGAGTTGAAGTTTCCTCATATTTTAAGTTTGGTTAGAAGTTTTACAGCTGAAATTATTTCGAATTGCGTACAACTTGAAAAAGTTTAAAAATATAACTTTTAAATTCATTTTTTTTTAATTTTTGTAAATTGCTTATAGTTCTGAAACAAAAGCTTTGCAGACACTCTTTGTGGCAACTGTGCAGCACCAAATTTACACACATGACCACATCTACAATCTATTTCAAATATATATTTTTGAGTAAAACATGTAAATACAAATGATATCATGCCATCACCTATTTTTATTATTGTTGTTTTAAAAATAAATGACCATATAA
>BRYF01000025.1:7011148-7016148 GCA_030159135.1 Actinidia polygama | reverse complement strand
TAGCACTAGACGAGTTGGGCGACATCGATCTCCCACACCTCGCCCCCGATGTGAAAGAAGTGCCTCATCAGAGTCCCAATCTAGCTAAGCTCATGAGGTTGAAGGCAGGGAAGTTAGGAGAGGAAGATCTCCTCGCCGTAACGACCAGACACCTAGACACCGAAGCACTTCCACCTCCCAAAAGATTAGAGATCTAGACACCCGTCTTGACGCCATCAATATTGGAGAAGGCACTCTAGTAATAGTGGATGCTTTGATCAAGCAAACTGAGCCACCGTTCATAGAGGGTGTTGAGAGCTAGGGTTTCCTCCAAGTTCAAGCTACCCAATTATCTCGGAACCTACGAAGGAAAAACGGATCCCATGGACCATTTAGATTCGTACAAAAACTTGATGTCGCTCTAAGGTTGTTCAAACGAGGTAATGTGCAAAGCATTCCCTACCACTTTAAAAGGGTCAGTGAGGTCATAGTTTAGAAAACTGCATCCAGAAACCATTGACTCATTCAGTGACCTAAGCAAGCTTTTCGTCACCAACTTTATGAGCTGCAGAATTCGGAAGAAGAACGCTTCTCATCTTTTTACCATTCACCAGAAGGAAACGAAAAGTTTGAAAGGCTATGTGAAGCGATTCAACCAAGTCGTCTTGGAAGTGGAGGATCCCAGTGACAAGGTAGTAATTATGGCCATGATGGAAGGACTTCGCCCCGGTTCACTATTTGACTCCCTCTCTAAGAATGTACAAGAGACCTTGTCGGGTCTACAAAGGAAGGCTGACAAGTATATCGCCGCTGAAGAGTTAGCCGAACCAAAATAAAGGCAACGAGGGAAAGACGATCACAAGATGAAGGAGCCCGACACAAGGCGATCCAACTACAAGGAGGAAATAATAAGCAAAAAATCCAATCAAGGTTCAGGGCAACCAAACAAAAGACGTCCTCGTACTCCACCTCGCCGCCCAAAAATAATTTTTCACCTCTCAACGCTCCCATCGCCCAAGTACTTACCAAGATTAAGCATGAAGAATTCGTCAAATGGCCCAGAAAAATCAAGACCGATCCTCGGAAGAGGAATAAGAACAAGTATTGTGAATTCCATCGGGACCATGGACATAACACGGAAGACTGCTTCCATCTGAAGGAGCAAATATCCGACCTTATCAAAAAGGGATATTTGAGGAAGTATGTAGTTGATCGCCCGCCTCCCCCCTCACCAGAAAGAAGATATGGTGACAACAGACCAACTGCAGGCGACATACAAGTAATTTATGGTGGATTTGGATCTAGTGGGTGCTCAAATTCATCCAGAAAGAGGCATGCTAGGAGCACCAGTGGGTGAGTTAAAGAGGAAATCTACAACCTCTCCTTGCCCGTCATTGATGTTCATCCGCCTATCACCTTCAACAATGACGATCTAAGAGGCCTACATATCCCTCATGATGACACCTTGGTCGTCTCAGCCGTCGTCGCCAACTTCAATGTTCAGCGGATCTTGGTTGACAATGGGAGTTCAGCGGATATTCTGTTCATCTCAGCATTTGAGAAGATGAAAATCGGACTAGATAAACTCTATCCCTTCCATACTCCACTGGTAGGTTTGGGAGGAAATATGACACACCCACTAGGATGGATCAAGTTGCCAGTGACTTTGGGAATAGAACCACATCAGATCACGACTTGGCAGGACTTCATCGTTGTAGATTGCCCATCACCCTACAATGCAATCTTAGGTCGCCCCACTCTAAAAGGGATCAGGGCAATCACCTCAACTTACCATTTGAAGATGAAGTTCCCCACTTCCATTGGGGTAGGAGAGGTGAGAGGCGACCAAAAAGTACTAAGGCAGTGCTTCATTTCGGCCATGAAGACAGAAACCTCCTCAAACATCCAATAACAATTATAGATCACCGATGCCGAGATAGAGCCTTTGAGGGACAAGGTGGAATTGGTTGTCCTAGTGGATCCCCGAAAAATCGAAAACACCAAACCCCTTAAAGAAGTCACTCCAGTCTTTATACACCTAGATTATCCAGATTGCCATGTTATGATCGGTATTGAACTGACCGATGACCTGCGTTCTGCACTGGTAGAATTCTTGAAGAAAAACTTTGACGTCTTCGCCTGGTCACAAGGCGATGTCCCTGGCATTGACCCACAAGTCATCATGCATAAATTGTTCACCAATCCCAACTATACCCCAGTTTGCCAGAAGCGAAGAAAATTTGCTCCTGAACACTCAAAGGTCATCGAAGAAAAAGTTGTTAAAGCTCATTAAAGCCAACGTCATCAAGGAGGCCCATTATCCGAAGTGGCTCGCCAATGTTGTCGTCGCCCCTAAGAAGGGGGAAAATGGAGAGTATGTGTTGACTTCACCGACCTCAACAAGGTGTGCTCAAAAGACAGTTTTTCTTTGCCAAAAATTAACTTGATAGTTAATGCTACGTCCAAAAATGAGCTCCTAAGTTTTATGGACGCCTTCTCCGGTTATCACCAGATCAGAATGTTCCCTCCCGACGTGGAAAAGACTTCTTTCATCACAAAACGAGGGTTATATTGCTACAAGGTCATGCCATTTGGATTAAAAAATGTTAGGGCGATGTACCAGAGATTAGTCAATAAAATGTTCAAGGAATTGATTGGAAAGACGATGGAAATGTATATTAATGACATGCTAGTCAAAAGTCTCAGGACAGCCGACCATATCGCCTACCTAGAGGAAGCGTTTGGCATCCTACGAAAATACCAGATGATGTTGAATCCTTCAAAGTGTATTTTTGGAGTATCATCTGGAAGATTTCTTAAATTTCTGGTAACCAAACGTTGAATTGAGATAAACCTAAATCAGATTCAGGCCCTTCTCAACATGAGTTCGTCCAAGATTATCCACGAGGTGCAGCAATTGACTGGGCGAGTTGCAGCCCTTAACAGATTTGTTTCCAAATCATCCGACAAGTGTCTCCCATTCTTTCAAATCCTGAGAAAAAATCAGACCTTCTAGTGGAACGAAAGATCGGAGACAGCATTTCGGCAGCTCAAAGAGTATCTTGGCTCGCCACCCTTGCTCACTGTTCCGACTGCGAGCGAGGAATTATTTGTATACCTCTCCATCTCGCCAACAACGATAAGTGTTGTACTAATCTGGGAAGAAGAAAAAGTTTAAAAACTGATATATTATGTCAACAAAATTCTAATGGGAGCCGAGACTAGATATCTAAAAATTGAGAAGCTCGCTTACCCTCTTTATCGTCGCCAGGAAACTTCGCCATTATTTTCAGGCACATTCGATTACTGTGATAACGGATCAACCGCTAAAACAAATTCTCCAATGACCTGAAACCTCAGGAAGGCTCCTCAAATAGTCCATCAAGCTAAGTGAATTCAACATTAATTACAAACTAAGAATGGCAATCAAAGGCCATGCCTTAGCCGATATGATTGTTGAATTCACATATGACATCGCCGAGGAACTTGAGAATGTCCCCGATGTGGAAATCACCGAACAATCAAACCCACATGAGGACCTCGCCAAATGGGAACTATTTGTGGACGGATCATCAAATCAGCACGGATGTGGTACGGGACTTGTCCTAAAAATTCCCTCGGGCGAGCACATGGAATATGTCATCCGTATAGGGTTCTACGCCACCAATAATGAAGCCGAGTATAAAACTCTTCTCGCCGGACTCAGAGTGGCAACTGATTTGGGGATGGATTTTCTAGACGTCTTCAGTGATTTCCAATTGGTTGTAAATCAAGTCCAAGGAGACTACCTCGCCAAGGATACAAGGATGATGGCCTACCTAGATGAAGTGAAAGCCATGTCAGGGAAAATAAAAGATTTCAAAATTCATCAAATCCCAAGAGAAGAAAACAAGAAAGCCAATGCTTTGGTTAACCTCGCCTCAGCTTTTGATTTCATCTCAGACAGAAACATACCCCTGGAATTCTTAGCCAACCCAAGTATTGAGGTCGCCAAATCAATTTGTCTAACAGATTTTGGATCAACGTGGATAGATGACATCATTGCGTATCTCCAAATGGAAAAGTTGCCACAAGATAAGCTGCAAGCTCATCGGATCTAGTACAGATCAGACAAATTTTGCATCCTTAATGGAATCTTATACAAGAAGTCCTTTTCTGGTACTCTCCTAAGATGTTTTCGACCTGAAGAGGCAGATTACGTCATGAGGGAAATTCATGAAGGTATCTGTGAAAATCATTCAAGAGCATGATCTCTTATAAGAAAAGCAATTAGACAAGGCTAGTTTTGGCCTCGAATGGAGCATGATGCGGCGACATATACCAAGAAGTGTGACAAGTGCCAAACATTTGCCCCCATAAGTCACCTCCCTCACACCGATATGGTCCCAATGACCAGTCTATGGCCATTCGCCCAATGGAAAGTTGACATACTCGGACCATTGCCCCAAGCTCCATTACAAAGAAAGTTCTTGATCGTCGCCATCGATTATTTCACCAAGTGGATAGAGGCGGAACATCTCGCCAAGATTATTGAAAAGAACACAAGGAATTTCATATGAAAGAGCATCGTATGCCAATTCGAAGTTCCAAAAGTTCTCATCTCGAACAACGCCAGGCAATTCGACAACGACGTATTCAAACAGTTCTGCTCGGATTTTGCCATCTCACATCATTTCTCCTCGCTTGGGCATCCTCAAGCAAATGGCCAAGTAAAGGTTACTAATAGAACTATCCTGAGGAACTTGAAAACAAGGTTAGAAAAATCCAAAGGAGAGTGGGTGGAGGACCTGCCGAGCATAATTTGGGCCTATCACACGACTAGCAGAATCCCAACGGTCAAGACACCTTATTCCATGGTCTATGGAACAAAATCAGTTATACCTGTCGAGATTGGAATGCCAAGCTTCAGAACCTCAAATTTCAATAGGGAGAACAACGAAACTGAGCTAAGACTCAATCTCGATCTCCTTGATGAAAGGAGGGAAATGACTGAAGTACGCCAAGCAGCTTATAACACCAAG
>BRYF01000025.1:6991148-6996148 GCA_030159135.1 Actinidia polygama | reverse complement strand
GCCAAACTCTTTCTTCACTTGAGCGTTCGAACGCTAAGTACAAAATATGACTTTTTCTTCTTGGCGTTCGAACGCTCAGGCAAAATTCCAAATTTCAAGTCTCGCACTTTTCGAACTGTAAGCAAGGGCGTTCGAACGCCCAGTACTCTTTTTCCTCTTGGCGTTCGAACGCCAATTTTACTCTTTGGACGAGCGTTCGAACGCTCAGTATAAAAGTCCAAATTGCTTCACAGCGTTTGAACGCTGTTTTTCTTTCTTACTGGGGCGTTCGAACTCCCAGTGTATTCTTTGGCAATTTTGACTTCTTGTACTTCATATTTTGTTTCGTAACCTTTGAACTTCAGTTCTTGCGATACTCCGATATTATCTTATGGTTCCAATTCTTTGCTTTTATCAGCCTCAACCTGCAAAAATCTCATACGCCTTTATAAGTATATAATATGATAAAAAGACATAATTAAGCTAATCTGGGGCTAATTTAGGTCGATTTAGAGCATTTGGATTATAATTATGCAGTCCAATCAGTTGCCCTCATTCTCTTCCTCTATCTCGCCAGCCCGAGCAGCTTCTTCCTCCTCGGTCAAGTCGACGTCCATCTTTATACTCGCCAAATCGAGACCAAGATTGGGGTGATGGCTAGCAACCTGCCTCTTGTAGAAGTCAAAACCCTCCCCAAAATATGTGACAACAGCGTCTGTAACTGCATCCTTGAAATTGGCCGTGGATTTGAACTCGTCAATGGCAAGCTTTTTGGCGAGGGCCAACTTTTTAGTAAGCTTAGCCACCTCGGCACCCAACTATGCCATAGCCTTGGATTTCTCTGTCAACTCGGCCTCAGTCTTCATCACCCTATCGCTCAGCTCAGCCTCGATTATTGTCGCCCGTTCACTCAGCTCGGCCAAGTCGTTCTCCGCCTTAAAAGCTTGGTTTTGGGCTTTAACCATCCCGAGTTCGGCCGAGTCTGTATGGGTGAGCTAGAAATGATAATCATTTTGATGATCTTGGCTTCGAAGGGCGAGGGTTGAGATGAGTACGACCACCTGCTACAAACAACCCTACGTGAGCGCCAAAAAAAGGAAAATTACAAGTATGAAACAATGTGAACTGCCAAGTACATGGCCAAGGGCGTGGAAAGGCTTGGTGACCAGTTTGTCCATACTGAAATGATCCACCTTATCCTTGTCAACAGACAGGATCACCCTGGACAATATTTTTTGCGCCATCCCCGCTTGACATCACCGAAGCCCTAGGGCCCAAGTTTCGACTAGGCAACATAGATGGCCCCTCTGTTGGCAACGGTGGTCGCCGAGCTACATCATTCGCCCCTATTGGATTTGGCCTTCTTAGGCGGGGGTGGCAGCATGGCTTCCTTGCCATTGCCTAAGGAATCAACCTTCTCGGTGGGCGAGGAGTCATGAGTGCCATCCCGAGGCCTTTTCTCCTGAATCACTATCCCTTTCAATGGCGGGTTAGTCTTCACCCCCGAGTCAGTGTCCTTAGTCGCAACTTTCTTTTCTCCTGCCCTTTTGGTGAGAGTGGTCAAGCTGATCTGAGAAGACAACTGCAAGATCAAAACTAACATCAGGCGACGAATGATATAAACTTAAAAAAGTTAAAGGTAATATCATCAGATCTAAGCTCGGGGGGCAGTCCTAGGTCTGATCCAGACTCCAACTCAGAGTCCGAGCTGGAGCTCGGAAGTCCCAATAAAGGGTCTTTTGGCAAATGTTCTAAGAAAGAATCCCTGACTCTACCCCCAACCATCTGAGCAAAGTCAGATCCGGGGTGTCAGGAAAGGCCTGCCTAGCTATTCTTCCTATATCCCCCCTAATAACTCCTAGGCATTCTATAGAGTCACTTCGGACAGGACTATTGCGCTGAAGATCGCCGCGGGAGGGATCAGACTCACCCTCGTCGCCCGAAGTACTTCTGCCTCCCTCAGATTGTGCATTGTCCCCGCCGCTAGATGAGATCTCCATACGACCGCGGGCGAAGTACTTCCGAAAAGTCCTGAAAGACATGACCTTCGAAACCACAAAATAGCCCCCAGGATGTATCTTGTCGAGGACCTCTGTCCTCCTCCTCGCCTCAGTCTCAGATAGGGTGGGTAACTTGTTGACGCGTTTCTCTGAAATAACCATTAATGTTAGTAAGGCGAGCTAAAATACATGGAAAACAAAACAAAAGTAAATCAAAGTAAAGCAAGAGGACCTACCTGGCACGCCCCAAGATATGGGAACTCGCAGGATTCCTACGCCCGAAGGCATGCATGGAAAGAACTCCTATTCATCTCCTAAGGGGAAGAAGAACATTTTCTTCCATCCCTTCATGTTGCTTGGCACTCCACTCAGTATGTCCTTATCAGGCCTGGACTTGAAGTAGTACCATCCCGATTCTGGCAGCGGGCTGAGGGAGTACATGCACTAAACTCATCGTAGGACATGTGGTATTTGAAGTATCACCAAATGACTAACTAGCATATGACACTTCGCCAAGCGTTGGGGGAAAGTTGGGCAGGACAAATTTTGTAATAGTTCAAAATCCTCCTACCGATAGGATGGATAGGGAACCTTAAACCAGCCGAAAAGCCAACCTCATAAAAAGCCACATCGCTTGGGCGAGCAAACAAAATCGTCTCGCCCTCTCCAGGAATCCTTATTTTGACCCCGGGGGGAAAAGAATACGTTTCCCTAAGTTGGTCTAGGTCACCTTGGGTCATTATATTGACCTTCTTTGCAAGGTTAGAAGTATCCATGTTGGCGGGTATATTACCGTGAATGGAGTCTTCGGGGGGCGAAGAGGGGGATTGGTTTACGTCGTCGGTCATATAGGACTTCCTTCTTAGGTGGTCAGATATCCAAGAAGGCAGAAAAATTTCTAAATTTTTGTCTCTTAACTCGGCCCTACTGGACATGCACTAAAGGATAAAGAAAACAAAAGGCAATGGTAGCGGATATTTACTGAAGTTGGAAAGAGGTGAGCTATAAGAGGCGAGCTGTTTGGGGTGAGGTGTGCATCAGAACAGGGTCGGCAGTTTGGTAACAACAAAGAACAACGAAAATGAATGGGGGGTCCCCTATATTTATAGGATTTTGGGAGGGTCAGGATCCACTCCCATCAACGGTGGAGATCTCGCGTTGTTTTAACTTCCGAGATGAAAAATCGCCATTCTTGTCGTCAAGCTGTTCTTCCCGCCAAAAAATATTTTTTCACCATTAATGCTCTAACCCACGTGGCCGCCTCTGAATAAAGCGCATTAATTGCATCCTCCACGCGGCACCTCCCAAAGAAACACCATTGAAACGCATCCACGTCACTCGCTGGCAGTTGTCTCCCACGATGCTTATGTCATCTGTTGATACTCGATACTCGGATCTCCTAAGTGTTTCACCTTGGAAATCTGAGTAGGGGGGCTACTGATGTGGGGTAAAAACATTCTAACCTTGCCAAGGGAACACGTCGCCTACCTTCAAAAGAATCTCTACTACACCTTGCCATGCTCATTCATTCACCACTAGGCTTTCTTCATTTCGCCAATGGGCGAGGAATTGCCTCATTGCTAGAGCACCAGTGAGTTTGAACTTAAGCTTTCCAGCCTCCGTATTATAGATGGGCGAGGTGATTGTCTTCCAAAGTTCCTCCTTTGCAAGGTTAGAAGTATCCATGTTGGCGGGTATATTACCGTGAATGGAGTCTTTAGGGGGCGAAGAGGGGGATTGGTTTACGTCGTCGGTCATATAGGACTTCCCTCTTGGGTGGTCAGATATCCAAGAAGGCAAAAAATTTTCTAAATTTTTGTCTCTTAACTCGGCCCTACTGGACATGCACTAAAGGATAAAGAAAGCAAAAGGTAATGGTAGCGGATACTTACTGAAGTTGGGAAGAGGTGAGCTATAAGAGGCGAGCTGTTTGGGGCGAGGTGTGCATCAGAACAGGGTCGGCAGTTTGGTAACAACAAAGAACAACAAAAATGAATGGGGGGTCCCCTATATTTATAGGATCTTGGGAGGGTCAGGATCCACTCCCATCATCGGTGGAGATCTCGCGTTGTTTTAACTTCCGAGATGAAAAATTGCCATTCTTGTCGTCAAGTTGTTCTTCCCGCCTAAAAATGTTTTTTCACCATTAATGCTCTCACCCATGTGGCTGCCTCTGAATAAAGCGCATTAATTGCATCCTCCACGCGGTACCTCCCAAAGAAACACCATTGAAACGCATCCACATCACTCGCTGGCAGTTGTCTCCCACGATGCTTATGTCATCCGTTGATACTCGATACTCGGATCTCCCAAGTGTTTCACCTTGGAAATCTGAGTAGGGGGGCTACTGATGTGGGGTAAAAACATTCTAACCTTGCCAAGGGAACACGTCGCCTACCTTCAAGAGAATCTCTACTACACCTTGCCATGCTCATTCATTCACCACTAGGCTTTCTTCATTTCGCCAATGGGCGAGGAATCGCCTCATTGCTAGAGCACCAGTGAGTTTGAACTTAAGCTTTCCAGCCTCCGTATTATAGATGGGCGAGGTGATTGTCTCCGGTCTTGTCTCGATATGAACTCCATCCCTTCCAGTCTTCTATCTCCACAAGGAAACTAACTTGAGAAGAAATTTTCCTTCTCAACACCTATAATCGCGGGACATCCTCTAGATGTCAGGTCTCCCTATTTAATCTCCTATATCTTTGGGATATATTATCATACTTAGCCGTCTGAGGATCACACCGCAGTTTCCTTACACCACTCTCCACTCTCCACTCTCCGTCTATACAAAGGTCGCTCCCCCAACATTAAGATGTACACAATTCTAACTCTTGCACAGACTGATAGCTCTGCTTGTTAATTTCTTAGCTTTTGATCGCCTTGGTCTGATTCGCACGCCGGATGGGTTTTGAGCGGCCTCACCCCCGCCGGTAACATTTGTTCTTCGCCGCGCAAGTCGCTTAAGTCTTTTTTGAGGTGACCACCTCGCCATCCGGAGCAACTTAACTGTTGGTTGCT
>BRYF01000025.1:6963648-6966148 GCA_030159135.1 Actinidia polygama | reverse complement strand
CAGCGAAAGCATGATGGCGTTAGCCAAGTTTGAGGACAAACTTTTATAAAGGAGGGGAGAATGTAACACCCCGCATCCGTAAATCCCATTAATTACGTATATTATGACGTGTATAATAATTAAAGGGAGTAATATAGGTTTAAGGATCTAAATGAACCCATTTAGGTTAGCCAATATTCAAAAATCCTAAACTTATAAATTCTGCTCAGGATCCTTCTTAGCGTTCGAACGCCAGGATGAGCGTTCGAACGGTCGAGTATTTTGCCTAGGCGTTCGAACGCCCATTGACAGCACATTGGGAGCGTTCGAATGGTAAGGCCAAAAACCCAAATTTCAAGTCTCGCATGTTTCGAACTGTAAGCAAGAGGGTTCGAACGCCCGAGCCCAGAATCCTTCTTAGCGTTCGAACGCCAAAAAGGAGCGCGTTCGAACGCCCACAATGAAAACGGGGAAATGAAAAAGGGAACACGAACTTAAAATGGGGAAAACCACATGGGATCATTTCCCAACTCAGCCTTTACAACCACACATATATACACTTACTTCTTTACTTCCTTCACTTCCAATACACACACACACGTATATGGAGAGAGAGAGAGAGAGAAAAGAGAAGAAAGAAGAGGAAGAAAAGAGAGAGATTGGAGCTTGAGGGAGGAGCTCAACTCAAGCTAGGAAGCCATTTTTGTAAGCTCAAGGAAGCATTGAGAAAGGTATAAACACATAACCCATGCATTTGAACATATATGTATACTTAGGTTTTTAGTTATTTTGAAACTAGATCTACTAAGTTAGGTTTCGAATTTAAGGCCCATTTTAAGGTATGATAGTGTCCTTGAGTGGTGTTTTGTACCCTCAAAATATTGGAAAGATTCAAGTTAGCTGATAGTGAATTGGTAGAAAATTCAAGAACCAGTCACTGTTCATGTCACTGGACGCAGGGAGCGTTCGAACGCCCAAGAACAGCGTTCGAACGGCCAAGCGTTCGAACGCCACTGGTAGAGCACTTTTGAGCGTTCGAACGCCAAGACCATTTTTAGGCAGAATTGGCCTTTTCCCTTAAGACTTAGTAAATTCAACCATAACATGTTAAACTCTTTAACTACCTTTTGAGAACTTAGGGTACATGTTTAAGATGGTTAGACCTAGAACGAAGGCAATTAAGTCAAGTCGAGGATTTTTATCAATTTGATTTGTAACACTAGCCTTATTGAACATAGTAATGACGTATTGTCCCTTATATATGTAGGAACGCCGAGCGTAGAACCTAACCAAGGAATCCCAGGTGAGTAACACGATGCTATGAACAAAATTATGTATTTTCAAAACGTCTTCAAAGTATATTATGTATGTACAACCGTTTTCCATGCTTTCAATGCATCAAATGTATTTGTAATGTAATGCCATGTCTTGCAAAAGTATGCAATTGTTTATGCTATGTATGAAAACCCATGGATGTTCGGTTTATACGAAAACAAGTATGTTCAAATTATATGCATGTGACACTCGGGGTCCTCACTGACGGGAATTAAATAAAGTCAGACAGTCCTAAAAGGTAGATGGGAGGACGTGAAATAAAGTCATCTACAAAAGAGATATCTCAGGCCTAAAGAGCCACCTGACCTATATGGTCATCATGTCATGCCGGGTTGTTACATTTTTAAGATATGCTATGTATGTTTATGAAAGCATGTGATGCCATGTTTATGAAAGTTAAATGTTCAAGAAATGTATACGATGCTCACATTGCTTACGCTATGCTATGCTATGTATGATATGAAAATGATCCATGGTATTTTACGTTCATGCATTCGTTGTTATTCACTAAGCTTTGGCTTATGTTTTAGAAAAACAAATTTCAGGTAGTCAATCCGAGGAGCCGAAAGGAGGTTGAACAAGTCAGACTTAGTTTTGTAAGCCCGAGAGGCTTTATGTTGTATTGTGAGGGCGAGACCCTATGTTATGTATTTAGTCTATGTAAGTTTGAAGTTGATTTGGGATGTATGTAAATTGAAATACATAGGCACAGCTCTGTACACTGTATGGACACACACACTTTGCTATTTTAGATACTATGACGTTTCCGCGAAAAGAAAAATTATTAGCATTATAAATGCACATGCACAGGTGATCAACCGGAAGAAATGGTAAGTTGGCCTTGGTGGGTCGGCCGCCGGCCATCACGCGCCCACGATCCGCATAGACCGGGTTGCGGGGCGTGACACTATAAGAGCAGGTCATCTCTAGATAGAATTCTAGGGTTGACTAGGTTATGAATTATGTGCTATATGCTATATGTGATATGATTCGCGAAAGAATAGCATGACTATTATTATGATAAATGTTTAAACGCTCAATGTGTTTGTAGTGATCTATGTCGCCTAGAAGGCAAGGCCGGGGCCGTCGAGGGGTAGTGGAACCCGAAGGCCGAATTGATCATATCAAGAGGATCCTAGAGCGACTCATTCAAGTAGGCCAAGATGCTCATAACAATAACCACAAT
>BRYF01000025.1:6941148-6948648 GCA_030159135.1 Actinidia polygama | reverse complement strand
ATAAACAGTAACTGGGTCTTACAATTTTACCAAAAACTCAATCAAACCAACGCAAATCTTTCTAAGACTTTGAGGTTGAGATATACAACTCAAGGACACTATCATATCTTAAAATGGACCCTTAATTTGAAACCTAACTTAGTAGATCTTTGTTAAAAAAAATCTAAAAACCTAACTATACATATACATAAATACATGAGGGATTTGGACGTACCAAAGTTTGAAGCCCAATAATGGCTTCTCTTAGCTTTTGATGAACTTCTCAAGCTCCTACTCTCTCTTTCTTTCTTCCCTTTTCTTCTTCCTTTCTCTTTCTTTTCTCTTCTCTTTTTTATTTCTCTCTCTCTCTCTCTCTACGTATGTATGTGTGTGGTGTGAAGTGTGAAGTGTGAGTGTGTATATGTGGTTGTGAAGGCTGAGATGGAAATGACCTCATGTATCTTCCCCACTCTATATTTGGTGTTCCCTTTTTATTTTTTATTTTTTGCAGTGAGCGTTCAAACGCTGTTTTGGGCGTTCGAACGCTAAGAAGGATTTTGGTTGCTGGCATTCAGACAACCCATCTTATAGTTCGATAATTGCAAGAGCTTGACATTTCAACTTTTGACCTGAGCGTTTGAACTCCCATATTGGCATTCGAATGCCCATAAGAAATTGGCTTGACCGTTCGTACGCTCTTACTGGCGTTCGAACACTAAGAAAAAAATTGGGCTGAAACTAAAATCTATGGTTTTGAAGAATTCTAACTTATTTTTGGTCTCTTTAATTCTTAATTTTAATTAGTCTACCTTATTTATCGTACGCGGCATAATTCATACGATTAATGAAAATTTTGGATTCGGGGTGTTACATTCTTCCCTCTTTTATACAAGTTTGACCTCAAACTTGGCTAACATCATCATGCTTCCATTGCGCACTCTGATAATATTCTTCATGCAATCGAACATCTAAATCATGGTAGATAATATGTCTGATTATGGGGTTAACCCTTCGTTGCGACTGCCTCTACTGCCCTCTCAGTTGAGAAGCCTACAACATTGTACCCCGGTTGATGCTATGCAAGACAAATCAGCCTTCCCCGAGATGCTTGGGTAGATGGAACCATCCAAATGGTATATGAAGATTAATAGAAACACTGATATTATGAAACAAGACTGTTTTTGTCTTCTTCAACATGCGTAGTTTAACTTATTACAAACATTTATTCAAATAAAGACGGATAACGCTCTCTGATTTCATCTTCTTGTTCCCAAGTTGATTCCTCCCATATGTGATTATGCTATAACACTCGCACTAACGGAATGACCTTGTTCCTAAGAACTTGGTTAGGTCGATCTACAATCTCGATCGGTCTTTCGACATAGCTCAAATCTTCACTCACTTCTAAAGGATAATGATTTATCATGTGCGTAGGGTCATGAACATATTTCCGTAACATTGTTACATGAAAAATATCGTGAACGTGTGAAAGCTCCGGTGGAAGAGCAATACGATAGGCAACGGTTCCAATTTGTTGAAGAATTTGGAATGGTCCTATGTATCTCGGCTTTAGTTTTTCCATTTTTCCAAAATGACTTATTCCCTTAGAAGGAGATATCTTTAAGACCGCATGGTCACCTTCCTCAAATTTTAACTCTAGCCTCTAAACATCCGCGTAACTCTTCTGGCGACTCTGGGCAGCTTGTAGTCTTTGTTGAATTACCTTGATCTTGTCGGTAGTTAGTTGAGCAATCTCAGGTCCTTAAAGTTGTCGTTCTCCCACTT
Organism: Actinidia polygama; assembly: GCA_030159135.1. Lineage (NCBI taxonomy): Eukaryota > Viridiplantae > Streptophyta > Magnoliopsida > Ericales > Actinidiaceae > Actinidia > Actinidia polygama. The sequence continues at coordinate 6,946,884 of BRYF01000025.1, read as the reverse complement.
CTGTCTAACATATAGGCGATCTACATTTTCTTCCGTAAAGTGCTTCATATGGTGCCATTCCAGTACTTGCGTGATAACTGTTGTTGTAGGTGAACTCCACTAGTGGCAAGTGCGCTTCCCAACTTGCTTGAAAATCCAGAACGCATAGCTGTAGCATATCTTCTAAAGTCTGAATGGTTCTCTCCGACTGTCTGTCCATTTGTGGATGGAAAGCAGTACTAACGTTTAGATCAGTGCCTAGAGCTCGTTTTAAACTCTTCCAAAACTTTGACGTAAATCTCGGATCTCTATCTAATATTATCAAAATAGGCGTACCGTGAAGTCAGATGATTTTTGCAATATAAAGATTTACATACTTCGACAATGAATACGTAGTCTTTACTGGCAAGAAGTACACTTACTTAGTGAGGCGATCTACAATAACCCAAATGGCATTACAGTCCCTTGGCGAGTTCGGCAATCCCACTACAAAATCCATAGTGATGTGCTCCCATTTCCATTCCGGTATTGGTAAGGGTTGTAGTGGTCCCATTGGTCTTTGATGTTATGCTTTGATTTGCTGACATTATAAGCACTATGATACGAATTCGGCTATTTCCTTCTTCATTCCCAGCCACCAAAACGTCTCTCTCAAGTCTCAATATATTTTTGTTCCTCTTGGATGTATCGTGAAATTTGTATTGTGGGCTTCCTCTAAAACTTGTCTCTTGACCTCTAGTATATTCGGAACACATAAACGACCTTGGAATCCAAGAGTTCCATCTTGTAAAGTGAAGTCAGGCTTAGGATTTACTCCCATCTCTTCATAAACTTTCCACAAGTATGGGTTTTCTGGTTATCATAGTCTTACAACTTCCATCAACGTCGGCTGAGCAATCATGGTTATAAGTATCGTGTAGTATCTGGTGCAAAAACTTCGATCTCTACTCTCTCCAATTCGATGAACAAAGGTATTTTCAACGTAACAAGGCAAGCTAAATTGCCGGTCGATGTTTGACTTAAGGCATCAGCTACAACATTGGCTTTGCCCGGATGATACTGGATAAGAATGTCATAATCTTTGATTAGCTCAAGCCATCTACGTTATCTCATGTTCAACTCTTTCTGAGTAAACAGGTACTTCAAGCTCTTGTGGTCGGTAAAGACTTCACATGTCACTCCATACAAATAGTGGCCCCAAATCTTCAAGGCGAACACTACTGCGACTAACTTTAGGTCGTGAGTCAGATAATTCTTCTCATGTGGTCTCAATTGTCTTGAGGCATAGGCAATCACCTTCCCATGTTGCATCAACACGCATCCTAAACCTTGATGTGAAACATCACTATAGATCGTAAAACCATCAGTTCCGGAAGGTAAGGCTAAGATTGGTGCGGATATTAATCGCTTCTTTAATATCTGAAAACTCTTATTTCGTTTCTCATTCCATTCAAATGGTACATTCTTTTGCGTAAGTTGCGTCAAAGGAATTGCAATTCTGAATAAATCCTTCACGAATCTCCAGTAGTACTCGGCTAAACCCGTGAAACTTCTGACTTCTGTCACATTCATTGGCCTTGGCCAATTCACAATGGCTTCGACCTTGTGAGGATCAATGGACACTCCATCCACACTGATGATGTATCCAATAAAAGTCACGCTCGAAGTCAAAACTCACACTTTTTTCAATTTGACATATAGCTTCCCATTTCGCAATGTCTGCAGGACCAGCCTCAAGTGCTGCTCATGTTCTGCAAGACTCTTAGAATATACCAAAATGTCATCAATAAACACAATGACAAATTCATCAAGGAAATGTTTGAATACCCGATTCATCAAATCCATGAATGCGGCATGTGCATTTGTGACTCCGAATGGCATGACAAGAAACTCATAATAGCCATATCTAGTTCTGAAAGTTTTCTTCTCTATGTCGCTCGCTCTACTTTTCAGTTGGTGATACCATAATCTCAAGTCGATCTTAGAGAACACTTGGGCACCCTATAGCTGGTCAAACAGATCATCTATCCTTAGCAATGGTACTTATTCTTAATGGTAACTTTATTCAACTCTCGGTAGTCTATACACAACCTCATAGTTCCATCCTTCTATCGTACAAACAAAATAGGCGCACCCCAAGGTGAAACGCTTAGATGAATGAATCTCTTGTCTAATAACTCTTGAAGTTGAAGTTTCAGTTCTTTTAACTCTAATGGTGACATACGATAGGGGACTTTAGAAATAGGTCTTGTACCCAGATTTAGATCTATGAAGAACTCAATCTCTCGGTCCACTACAGAACCAAGCAATTCATCGGGAAAGACATCGGAAAATTCCCGGACAACATGGATATCTTCTAAAGATGGTGGAGAAACATGCGTGTTAACCACACTACATAAGAATGCTTGACTTCCTTTTTTAATCAAGTGACGTGCTTTCATGGAAGAAATGAGATAAGGAGGAGGCACAATGCCAACTCCTTCAAAGATTAGCCCCGAATGAGTAAAAGAGTGAAACACCACTAGTTTAAGTTCATAATCAATGAGTGCACGGTAAAAAGACAACCAATCCATATCTAGGATGACATCAAAACCGTACATCTCCAAGGGTATAAGATCTACAAACAATGGTACATCATTGACACGAATTTCGCAAGCATTGTAAACTCTATCACATAACATGGTGTACCCGTAGGGAACGACACTGATAACTCATATTCAAGGGGTAATGGGAAGACATTCAAATAATGTTAAAAAGGACCTGAAACAAATGAATGGGTAAAACCAGAATCAATAAGGATGTGTGCGGGTTGACCACAGATGGGGAGTATACCTGACATAACTAAGGTGGTTGCTGGGGTATTCCCTGGTACAAGCGCAAAGGCTTGGCTGTCACGCCCCGCAACCCGGTCTATGCGGATTGTGGGCGCGTGATGGCCGGCGGCTGACCCACCAAGGCCAACTTACCATTTCTTCCGGTTGATCACCTGTGCATGTGCATTTATAATGCTAATAATTTTTCTTTTCGCGGAAACGTCATAGTATCTAAAATAGCAAAGTGTGTGTGTCCATACAGTATACAGAGTTGTGCCTATGTATTTCAATTTACACACATCCCAAATCAACTTCAAACTTACATAGACTAAATACTTAACATAGGGTCTCGCCCTCACAATACAACATAAAGCCTCTCGGGCTTACAAAACTAAGTCTGACTTGTTCAACCCCCTTTCGGCTCCTCGGATTGGCTACCTGAAATTTGTTTTTCTAAAACATAAGCCAAAGCTTAGTGAATAACAACGAATGCATGAACGTAAAATACCATGGATCATTTTCGTATCATACATAGCATAGCATAACGTAAGCAATGTGAGCATCGTATACATTTCTTGAACATTTAACTTTCATAAACGTGGCATCACATGCTTTCATAAACATACGTAGCATATCATAAAAACGTAACAACCCGGCATGACATGATGACCATATAGGTCGGGTGGCTCTTTAGGCCTGAGATATCTCATTTGTAGATGGCTTTATTTCACGTCCTCCCATCTACCTTTTAGGACTATCTGACTTGGTTTAAGTCCCGTCAGAGGGGACCCCGAGTGTCACATGCATATAATTTGAACATACTTATTTTCGTATAAACCGAACATCCATGGGTTTTCATACATAGCATAAACATTTGCATACTTTTGCAAGACATGGCATTTACACTACAAATACATTTGATGCATTGAAAGCATGGAAAACGGTTGTACATACATAATATACTTTGAAGACGTTTTGAAAATACATAATTTTGTTCATAGCATCGTGTTACTCACCTGGATCTCCTTGGTTAGATTCTAGACTGCGTGTCCCTACAAGTGAAGTAAGGAATTATTAATACTAGGTTAAACCTCTTAACATGGTCTAAGGACTTTATATAATCCATTAATTACCTAACATACCTTGGTCAAACTCACTAAGCCTTAGGGAAAAAAGGTCAATTCTGCCTAAAAATGATCTTGGCGTTCGAACGCTCAAAAGTGTTCTTCTAGTGGCGTTCGAACGCTTGGCCGTTCGAACTCTCTTCTGGGCGTTCGAACGCTAGACCGTTCGAACGCTGTTCTTGGGCGTTCGAACGCTCCCTGCGTGAAGTGACATGAATAGTGACTGGTTCTTGAGTTTTCTACCAAATCACTATCAACTAACTTGAATCTTTCTAATATTTTGAGGGTACAATACACCATTCTAGGACACTATCATACCTTGAAATGGGCCTTTAATTCGAAACTTAACTTAGTAGATCTAAGTTTAAAAATAACTAAAAACCTAAGTATACATATATGTGAAAATGCATGGTTATATGTTTATACCTCTCTCAATGCTTCCTTGGGCTTACAAAATGGCTTCCTATTTGCCTTGATTATCTTCCTTCTTCCTTTTCTTTCCTTCTTCTCTTCTCCTCCTTTCCTCTCTTTTCTTTCTTCTCTCTCTCTCTGCCGTGTGTGTGTGTTGGAGGTTAAGTGAGGGAGGCAAAGAGTAAGTGTGTACATATGTGTATATGTGTGGCTGTGAATGGTTGGGTTGGGAATGATCCCATGTGTTTTCCCCATTTTAACTTCGTGTTCCCTTTTTCATTTTTCTGTTTTTCGCAGTGGGCGTTCGAACGCTCCTTTTTGGCGTTCGAACGCTAAGAAGGATTCTGGGCTCGGGCGTTCGAACCCTCTTGCTTACAGTTCAAAACATGCGAGACTTGAAATTTGGGTTTTTGGCCTTACCGTTCGAACGCTCCCAATGTGCCGTCAATGTGCGTTCGAACGCCTAGGCAAAATACTCGACCGTTCGAACGCTCATCCTGGCGTTCGAACGCTAAGAAGGATCCTGGGCAGAATTTATAAGTTTAGGATTTTTGAATATCGACTAACCTAAATTGCCCCTTTGGGATCCTTAAACTTATATTACTCCTTCTAATTATTATACACGTCATAATATACGTAATTAATGGGATTTACGGATGCGGGGTGTTACATTCTCCCCTCCTTTATAAAAGTTTGTCCTCAAACTTGACTAACGCCATCATGCTTTCGCTGCTCACTCTGATAAAAAACCTTCGCTTCAACGAACGTCTAATTCATTATAGCTAATATATTTGATAGGGTTTAACCCGTTGCGACTGCCTCTACTGCCCTCTCAGTGGAGCAGCCTACAATAGGGTAACCTGGTTTATACTATCCCAAAACAAGTCGGCCTTCCCCGAGATGTTTGAGCAGTTGGAATCAATGAAATGTTTAAACAAGATAGAAAATAAATACTGACATTGTGAAGTGGAATTAACGCACCTCATCTCATGATAACGTTTATTCAAAGAGGAACGGATATCGATCTCGAATTTCATCTTCTCGTTCCCAAGTCGATTCCTTCCACGTATGATTCTTCCATAACACTCGTACTAAAGGTATGATCTTGTTTCTAAGAACTTGGTCACGACGATCAACAATCTCGATCGGTCTTTCGACGTAACTTAAATCTTCACTTACTTCCAAAGGATAATGGTTAATCACGTGTGTAGGGTCATGGACGTACTTCCGTAACATCGAGACGTGAAAGACATCATGAACGTGTGAAAGTTCTAGTGGAAGAGCAATACGATAAGCGACGGCTCCAATTCGTTGAAGAACTTGGAACGGTCCAATGTATCTCGGCTTCAGCTTTCCCTTTTTACCAAAGCGACTTATCCCTTTAGAAGGAGATACCTTCAAAAACACAT
>BRYF01000025.1:6928648-6936148 GCA_030159135.1 Actinidia polygama | reverse complement strand
TGGTTTAAGTCCCGTCAGAGGGGACCCCGAGTGTCACATGCATATAATTTGAACATACTTATTTTCGTATAAACCGAACATCCATGGGTTTTCATACATAGCATAAACATTTGCATACTTTTGCAAGACATGGCATTTACACTACAAATACATTTGATGCATTGAAAGCATGGAAAACGGTTGTACATACATAATATACTTTGAAGACGTTTTGAAAATACATAATTTTGTTCATAGCATCGTGTTACTCACCTGGATCTCCTTGGTTAGATTCTAGACTGCGTGTCCCTACAAGTGAAGTAAGGAATTATTAATACTAGGTTAAACCTCTTAACATGGTCTAAGGACTTTATATAATCCATTAATTACCTAACATACCTTGGTCAAACTCACTAAGCCTTAGGGGAAAAAGGTCAATTCTGCCTAAAAATGATCTTGGCGTTCGAACGCTCAAAAGTGTTCTTCTAGTGGCGTTCGAACGCTTGGCCGTTCGAACTCTCTTCTGGGCGTTCGAACGCTAGACCGTTCGAACGCTGTTCTTGGGCGTTCGAACGCTCCCTGCGTGAAGTGACATGAACAGTGACTGGTTCTTGAGTTTTCTACCAAATCACTATCAACTAACTTGAATCTTTCTAATATTTTGAGGGTACAATACACCATTCTAGGACACTATCATACCTTGAAATGGGCCTTTAATTCGAAACTTAACTTAGTAGATCTAAGTTTAAAAATAACTAAAAACCTAAGTATACATATATGTGAAAATGCATGGTTATATGTTTATACCTCTCTCAATGCTTCCTTGGGTTTACAAAATGGCTTCCTATTTGCCTTGATTATCTTCCTTCTTCCTTTTCTTTCCTTCTTCTTTTCTCCTCCTTTCCTCTCTTTTCTTTCTTCTCTCTCTCTCTGCCGTGTGTGTGTGTTGGAGGTTAAGTGAGGGAGGCAAAGAGTAAGTGTGTACATATGTGTATATGTGTGGCTGTGAAAGGTTGGGTTGGGAATGATCCCATGTGTTTTCCCCATTTTAACTTCGTGTTCCCTTTTTCATTTTTCTGTTTTTCGCAGTGGGCGTTCGAACGCTCCTTTTTGGCGTTCGAACGCTAAGAAGGATTCTGGGCTCGGGCGTTCGAACCCTCTTGCTTACAGTTCGAAACATGCGAGACTTGAAATTTGGGTTTTTGGCCTTACCGTTCGAACGCTCCCAATGTGCCGTCAATGTGCGTTCGAACGCCTAGGCAAAATACTCGACCGTTCGAACGCTCATCCTGGCGTTCGAATGCTAAGAAGGATCCTGGGCAGAATTTATAAGTTTAGGATTTTTGAATATCGACTAACCTAAATTGCCCCTTTGGGATCCTTAAACTTATATTACTCTTTCTAATTATTATACACGTCATAATATACGTAATTAATGGGATTTACGGATGCGGGGTGTTACATTGGCCTTGCCATGGCTGATAGTTTCTTCTTCCCACTAAAGGCTGTGGAACTGAGGCTGATGCCAATGTTCCAGCTCCTTGAATTCTATTTCTCATTGGACAATCTCTGATCTGGTGTCCTTCTTGGCCACACCTATAACAAGTTGTAGTTCTCATACGACACTCACCCTGATGCTTTTTTTGACAAGTCAGGCATGTCGGTATTTCATTGGATCCACTACTTCCTTGACTTATGGTGTTCCTTTGTTGTGTTGATGAATTTCCGCTTGATGATCCTGAACTCTATCTCTATGAACTTGGTGCTCTACTTCTACTTCCTTCTGACCTCTTCTTCTTATTTTTCTAGAATTGAGACATCTCATTCAAAGATCCCTCAACGATTTGTGCTTGGGAAGAACCTCTTGATGGGTTGGTAGTTGCAAATTGTCCACCTTGTTCTTGATGTTCCATCATAATCTAACTTCAAACCTTCTCGCCTTGTGAGACTCCGTCGATACTATATGGGATGCATAACATGACAATTTCATAAACTTAACATTGTATTCCACCACCGTCATTTTCCCTTGCGTCAAATTAAGAAACTCTTGAACTTTCTGATCTCGAACCATCTATGGAAAGCACTCCTCATTGAACACTTTCAAAAACCTCAGCCATAACCATATTTGTTCTAATGGTTTCTATAGTTGCCACCAAATCAATGCAACTTCTTCAAAAGTGAACGTGGCAAAAATCACCTTTTGATCGTCAGTGCACGATAAGACTTCGAACACCCTTTCGATTCTCAAAAGCCAAGACTCCGCAGCCATAGGATGGAGGGTTCCATAAAAAGTCGGGGTCTTTTTAACTGTTGGAATTGCTTAATTGTGGTACAGTGCACTACTTCGGCTCTCGGCACTAGCATTATAGGTTGCTCTGGCGCATTGTCATGGTTATTGTTGTGAACCTCATGGACTACTTGAACGAGTCCCTCAAAGATTCTCTTTCTACGGTCAATCTGGCCTTTGGGCTCCGTGGCCCCTGTACGGCCTCCTCTCCTAGGTGGCATAGCTTCTACCAATATATTAAACATTTAGCATAACCATGGCTATATCGTATCTTAGCGATTCTTATTATCACATAGCACATAATATACATACAAGTCAATCCTAGATTTCTATCTAAACGTGACTCTATCGTATGGTGTAAACCTATAGCTCTGATACCACTCTATCATGCCCCGCAACCCACTCTATGCAGAATGTGGGCACGTGATTCCCGGCGGCTGGCCCGCCAAGGCCAACTTATCTTTATCCTGTGCATGTTCATTTAAAATGATACAATTCTTTTGCAAAAATGTCATATCAACTAAAAATAGTGAGTGTAACATCCACATAGTATACAGAGTTGTGCCTAAGTTGTAAACTTTATACATACATCATATGGCCAAGTTAAATTATACATGTCATGGTCGTACGTTACGACATAACATAAGGGTTAATTTATACATGATAACATAAGGCTCATAGGCCACAAAACTGTGGTCTTACTAGTTATCTTCTTCTTATATTTCCTCGGATTGGCTTTCTAATAAGTTTTTCGAAAATGTAAACTTAAAGCTTAGTGAATAACAACAGATGCATGAACGTAAAATATCATGGATCGTTTTCATATTAGACATATAACATTTCATAACGTATGTGAGCATAAATATGATTTTTCTTAAAACATGGCATTTCATAACTTGAAACTCACATAATTATACATAACATATCATGAAAAAAAACATAACAACTCGGCATAACATAACATGGTGATCATATAGGTCGGGTGGCTTATTAGGCCTGAGATGTCTCAATTGTAGAGTGAAACTTATTTTACGTCCCCCATTTCACCGTTCGGACCATTAGGCTAGATTAAAGTCTTACCATGGGGGACCCCAAGTGTCACTATGCATATATTTTGAACATACTTTGTTTAACATGTAATTCAAGCATCCATGGGCTTTCATTCATAGTATAACATCATAGCATATATTTTGAAGACCTGGCATTATATTGAGAACATATTCTATGATGCATGGAAATCATGAAAAACAATTGAATATACATAGTACTTGTTGAAAGCAATTTGAAAATACATATAGTTTTGTTAATGGCATCGTGTTACTCACCTGGATTCTCTTGGCTAGGTGCTAAATTGCGTGTCCCTACATGTGAGGTAAGGAATTATTACTACTAAATTCAACGATAACAATTTAAACTAACAAAACTAGTGACTTGACCTTAGGTTTCCTCGCACTAGGTTAAAACTCCTTAAACATGGACCTAAGTCCCCTATGAGTTTGTTCAAGGGCTTAATGTACTAAGGTTGCAATTATAAAGATTTAAAAGAAAAGGGTTCAAAACCCTCTAGAATTGGTCTTGGCGTTCGAACGATAAGGCTAACTGTGTTCACTGTTCGAACACCCAAAAATGTACTGTAGGTGGCGTTCGAACGCTAAGGCTAAAGTTCTGGACCGTTCGAACGCTTTTCTTAGGCGTTCGAATGCTCCCTACGTGGAACAGTATAAACAGTAGCTGGGTCTTACAATTTTACCAAAAACTCAATCAAACCAACTCAAATCTTTCTAAGACTCTGAGGTTGAGATATACAAATCAAGGACACTATCATATCTTAAAATGGACCCTTAATTTGAAACCTAACTTAGTAGATCTAAGTTTAAAAAAAATTTAAAAACCTAACTATACATATACATAAATACATGAGGGATTTGGACTTACCAAAGTTTGAAGCCCAACAATGGCTTCTCTTAGCTTTTGATGAACTCCTCAAGCTCCTACTCTCTCTCTTTCTTTCTTCCTTTTTCTTCTTCCTTTCTCTTTCTTTTCTCTTCTCTTTTCTATTTCTCTCTCTCTCTCTCTACGTATGTATGTGTGTGGTGTGAAGTGCGAATGTGTATATGTGGCTATGAAGGCTGAGATGGAAATGATCCCATGTAGCTTCCCTACTCTATATTTGGTGTTCCCTTTTTATTTTTTATTTTCTGTAGTGAGCGTTCGAACGCTGTTCGGACAACCCATCTTATAGTTTGATAATTGTGAAAGCTTGACATTTCAAATTTTTGCCTGAGCGTTTGAGCTCCCATATTGGCGTTCGAACGCCCATAAGAAATTGGCTTGACCATTCGAACGCTCTTACAGGCATTCGAACGCTAAGAAGAAAACTGGGCTAAAAATTAAATCTAAGGTTTTGAAGAATTCTAACTTATTTTTGGTCTCTTTAATTCTTGTTTTTAATTAGTCCACCTTAATTATCGTACGCGGCATAATTCATACAATTAATAAAAATTTTGGATTCGGGGTGTTACAAGTTACATGCGAGATCTTCATCGACCACAAGAGTCTGAAACATCTTTTTACCTAGAAGGAGTTGAACATGAGACAGTGAATATCGCTTGAGTTGATTAAAGACTATGATATTCTTATCCAGTATCATCTGAGCACGGCTAACTTGTAGCCGACGCCTTAAGTCAAAAATCGATCGTCCATCTAGCATGTTTAGTTACGTCGCAACTACCTTTATTCATTGAGTTAGAGAGAGCGAAAATTAAAGTTGTGGCACCGGACACCAACGCGATGGTTACCACCATAATCTCCCAATCGACGTTGATAGGAGGGGTGAAACACTGACAATCAGAATATCAGTATTTGTGGAAGATTTATAAGGAGATGGAGGTAACTCCAAAGCCTAATTTAACCTTGCAAAATGGAATACTTAAATTTCAAAACCGCTTGTGCGTTCCGAACATAGCAGAGATCAAGAGAAAAGTTTTAGAGGAAGCTCACAATACAAAGTTCACGATGCATCCGGGAGGAACGAAGATGTACCAAGAACTGAGAGAAACGTTTCGGTGGTAGGGGATGAAAAAAAAATAGCTGAGTTTGTGTCACAATGTCAACAAGTTAAAGCAGAATACCAAAAGCCAGCGGGAATACTACAATTTTACGAATACCACAATAGAAATGGGAACACATTACAATGGATTTTGTCGTCGGATTACCTAACTCGCCACATGGATGTAATACCATTTGGGTCATTATAGATCGCCTCATTAAATTAGCGCACTTTTTACCTATGAAGACTACGTATTCTTTGTCGAAATATGCGAACCTCAATATTGTTGAAATTATACGACTTCATGGTATGCCTGTTTTGATAGTGTCAGATCGGGATCCGAGGTTTGTGTCAAAGTTTTGGAAGAGTTTGCAATGGGCATTAGGCAATGAACTGAACTTTAGCACCGCTTTTCATCCATAGACGGATGGACAATCGAAAAGGACTATCCAGACTCTTGAAGACATGTTACGACTATGTGTACTCAATTTTCAAGGAAGTTGGAAAGCACATTTCCCACTTATGGAGTTTGCCTACAACAATAGTTTTCACACAAGCATCGTAATGACATCGTATGAAGCACTTTATGGAAAAAAAATGTAGACCACTCGTTTGTCGGACCGAGGGAGGAGAACAACAAATTTTGGGGGCAGAAATCGTTCAACTAACTACTGACAAGATCAAGGTGATTCAACAAAGACTTTAGACCGCCCAGAGTAGCCAAAACAACTACGCGGATGTACGAAGGCAAGATTTAGAGTTCGAGGAAGAGGGCCACATGTTCTTAAAGGTATCTCCTTTCAATGGGATAAATTGTTTTGGCAAAAAGGGGAAGTTAAAAACGAGATACATTGAAACATTTGTAGTTCTTCAATGAGTTGGAACCGTTGCTTACCGCATTGCTCTTTTACCGGAGCTATCACACGTTCATGACGTCTTTCACATTTTGATGCTACAGAAATACATTCATGACCCCATGCAGGTCATCTGTCATGCCCTGAATCCATTAAATTCATTAAATATATAAATTATGATTCGTATGCCGATTAATGAGGCTAAGTATTAAATTAGAGGGATAAAATATAAGTCTTCATTTTGTCCAGTTTTCTTCTTAGCATTCGAATGCTAGTTGGAGCGTTCAAACGCTCAAACAAATCCTTCTTAGCATTCAAACGATAAATAGAGCGTTCGAACGTTAAAACTAAAAGTCAGTTTTCATGCTCTCAGTATTTTCGAATGCTAAATAGAGGCATTCAAACAGTAATTAGAGCATTCGAATGCTCAATCTTGAAATAGAATCCAGCCACTTTCAGGTCTTCAAAGCATTCGAAAACAGAGTTCAAATGCTAAGTGCAAAATTGTTCTTAGCGTTCGAACGCTAAGAATGACGTTCGAACGCCAACAATATAAAATAAAAAATAGAAAGGGAACACTAGATAAAAAGGAGGGGAGCCACATGTGATTATTTCCCATGTGTCTTAACAAAACATCCATGCATACTTTACACTCCACACACCCACACACAACACGTAGAGAGAGGAGAGAAGAAAGAAGAGAAAAAAGAGAGAGGAAGAAAGAAGAAGAAGTAGAAAGAGAGAAAGAGGCGAGAGAATACAACTTGGGGAGCTCAAACAAGGCTAGAGGAAGACATTGTCAAGCCTGGAGAAAGGTAAAAACCTTGGCCAAATAGATATATGTACACGTTGCATGTATAGATTAAGTTCTTGATGGTTCGGAATTGTGTTAAGAGACTCCCATGAGTTTCAAATGGGTTAAATGACATATGCTAAGGTTTGATTTGGATTAATTGGAGGTGGGTTTACAAAACCCCAAAATTTATTCATGTTAGGGTTTTAAGTTTTTAAAATCTTAGATCTACAATGATAGGATGGTGTCTAAGGGTTAATTTTTGGGTTATTGAAGTCTCTGTTAGTTATTCTTAGTACCCTAAGAGTCTTGGAAAGATTTGAGTTAATTTTGGAAAGTTTTGAAAAAATTTGTGAAGTCCAACTATTATTCCTGCTACTGCATGCAATCAGCGTTTGAATGCCAGACCCAGTGTTCGAACGCCAAGGCAATTTTCAGACAATTTTAGCCTTTTTCCTTAGAACAACCTTGTGTTGTCCAATCATGTTATGTTCCTTGATGAACTTGTATGGAGGCTTCGGCCCTAGTCAGGAAGTTT
>BRYF01000025.1:6906148-6911148 GCA_030159135.1 Actinidia polygama | reverse complement strand
CTCAGTATTTTTGAACGCTAAATAGAGGCGTTCAAACGTTAAAATCTAAAAATCCTTTTGGCATTTGAACGGTAATCAGAGTGTTCAAATGCTCAATCCTGAAATAGAATCCAGAGACTTTCAAGTCTACAGAGTGTTCGAATGCTGAGTGCAAAATTATTCTTAGCGTTAGAACGCTAAGAATGGCGTTCGAACGCCAACAGTATAAAACAAAAAATAAAAAGGGAAAACCAGATAACAAGGAGAGAAGCCACATGGGATTATTTCCCATGTATCTCAGCAAAACATACATGCATACTCTACACTCCACATACCCACACACAACACGAAAAGAGAGGAGAGAAGAAAAGAGAGAGGAAGAAAGAAGAAGAATTAGAAAGAGAGGAGGAAAAGAGAGAATAGAGCTTGGGGAGCTCAAACAAGGCTAGAGGAAGACATTGTCAATCTTGGAAAAAGATAAAAACTTTGGCCAAATAGATATATGTACATGTTTCATGTATAGATTAAGTTCTTGATGGTTCGGAATTGTGTTAAGAGACTCCCATGAGTCTCAAATGGGTTAGATGACATATGCTAAGGTTTGATTTGGATTAATTAGAGGTGGGTTTACAAAATCCCAAAATTTATTCATGTTAGGGTTTTAAGTTTTTAAAATTTTAGATCTACAATGATAAGATGGTGTTTAAGGGTTATTTTCTGGGTGATTGAAGTCCCTGTTAGTTATTTTTAGTACCCTAAGAGTCTTGGAAAGATTTGAGTTGATTTTGGATAGTTTTGAGAAAATTTGTGAAGCCCAACTACTATTCCTGCTACTGCACACAGTTAGCATTCGAATGCTATACCCAGTGTTCGAACGCCAAGGCCATTTTCAGACAGTTTTAGCCTTTTTTCTTAGAACAACCTAGTGTTGTCCAATCATGGTAGGTTCCTTGATGAACTTGTACAGAGGCTTCGGCCCACAGTCAGGAGGTTTTGACCTAGTCGAGAGTTACATTAGTTAATTTAATTATAATTGAACATAGTATTGATGATTACCATGCCTTACATGTAGGAACGCCAAGCCTAGCACCTAGCCAAAAAAAACCAGGTGAGTAACACGATGCCATGAACAAAATTATGTACTTTCAAAAATATTTTCAATATGTACTACGTGTATGCAAATGTTTTTCATGCTTTCGATGCATTAAAAGAATATGTTATGCTATGAATGTCATGCCTTTTAAAAGTATGCAAATGATATTATGCTATGTATTGAAACCCCCGTGAATGTTCGATTTTCATGAAGGATGAAGTATGTTCAAAGTATGTATGCATAGTGACACTCGGGGTCCTTTCTGGAGGGACATTAATCAAGCCAGATTGTAACACCCCGCATCCGTAAATTCCATTAATTATGTATATTATAACGTATATAATAATTAAATGGAGTAATATAAGTTTAAGGGTCTAAATGAACCAATTTAGGTTAGCCAATATTCAAAAGTCCTAAACTTATAAATTCTACCCAGGATCCTTCTTAGTGTTCGAACGCCAGGATGAGCGTTCGAACAGTCAAGTATTCTGCCTAGGCGTTTGAACGCCCATTGACAGCACATTTGGAGCGTTCGAACGGTAAGGCCAAAACCCCAAATTTTAAGTCTCGCATGTTTCGAGCTGTAAGCAAGAGCGTTCGAACCCTGCCAAGCCAAATCCTTCTAAGCGTTCGAACGCCAAAAAGGAGCGTTCGAACGCCCACAGTGAAAACGGGGATATGAAAAAGGGAACACCAAAGTTAGAATGGGGGAGCCACATGGGATAAAATCCCATGTGTCTCAGCTGATATATACACACTTACTCTTCACTCCTTCACAACACACACACCCATTCACGGGTAGAGAGAGAGAGAGAAGAGAGGAAAGGAAGAGAAGATAAAGAAAGAAAGAAAAGGAAAAAGGAAGAGGATCAAGGTAAATTGAAACCATATTTGAAGCTCAAGGAAGCTTGGAAGGAAAGGTATAAGCTCAAAAATCCATATATATATATTGTGTGTTGTATGTTAGGGTTTTGGGTTATTTTAATCTTAGATCCCTTTAGTTTTAATAGTTTCTTTCCTCCCATTTTGAGTTATTTTAGTTCCCTTGAGTTATATTTGGTACCTTAGAAAACTTGAAAAGGATTGAAGTTGATTTGGGAAGCTTTTGGTGAAAATTTGTAAGATCAGCTACTGTTCATGTCACTGAACGCAAGGAGCGTTCGAACGCCCAAGAACAGCGTTCGAACGGTCTAGCGTTCGAACGCCCAGAAGAGAGTTCGAACGGCCAAGCGTTCGAACGCCATTGGAAGAACACTTTTGAGCGTTCGAACGCCCAGACCATTATTAGGCAGATTTGACCTTTTTCCTTAAAACTTCATAATTACAACCATAGTATGACAGGCCAATCGGGCTAACATTTGGAGATTTTAAGTACATGTCCAAGAGGGTTGGACCTAGAACGATAATACCTAGGTTTAATCAAAAGTTTACATTATGCCGATTAATTATTATTGTACATAAGAGTGATAATTCAATCCCTTACATGTAGGAACGCCGAGCATAGAACCTAACCAAGGAATCCCAGGTGAGTAACACGATGCTATGAACAAAATTATGTATTTTCAAAATATTTTCAAAGTATATTATGTATGTACAAATGTTTTCCATGCTTTCAATGAATCAAATTTATTTGCAATGTAATGCCATGTCTTGCAAAAGTATGCCAATGTTTATGCTATGTATGAAAACACATGGATGCTTGGTTTATACGAAAACAAGTATGTTCAAATTATATGCATGTGACACTCGGGGTCCCCACTGACGGGACTTAAACCAAGTCAGCCAGTCCTAAAAGGTAGATGGGAGGACGTGAAATAAAGCCATCTACAAAAGAGATATCTCAGGCCTAAAGAGCCACCCGACCTATATGGTCATCATGTCATGCCGGGTTGTTACGTTTTATGATATGCTATGTATATTTATGAAAGCATGTGATGCCATGTTTATAAAAGTTAAATGTTCAAGAAATGTATACGATGCTCACATTGCTTACGTTATGCTATGCTATGTATGATATAAAAATGATCCATGGTATTTTACGTTCATGCATTCGTTGTTATTCACTAAGCTTTGGCTTATGTTTTAGAAAAACAAATTTCAGGTAGTCAATCCGAGGAGCCGAAAGAAGGTTGAACAAGTCAGACTTAGTTTTGTAAGCCCGAGAGGCTTTATGTTGTATTGTAAGGGCGAGACCCTATGTTATGTATTTAGTCTATGTAAGTTTGAAGTTTGATTTGGGATGTATGTAAATTGAAATACATAGGCACAGCTCTGTATACTGTATGGACATACACACGTTGTTATTTTTAGATACTATGACGTTTCCGCGAAAAGAAAAATTATTAGCATTATAAATGCACATGCACGGGTGATCAATCGGAAGAAATGGTAAGTTGGCCTTGGTGGGTCAGCCGCCGGCCATCACGCGCCCACGATCCGCATAGGCCGGGTTGCGGGGCGTGACAGAGTGGTATCAGAGCCCAAGGTTGACACCTTAGAGTTAAGTTACGTTTATCAAAGTATTAGGTTTACACAGTACACAGAGCTATAGGTTTACCCCCTACGATAGAGTCGTTCTAGATAGAAGTCTAGGATCGACGAGAATATATGACTATGTGTTGCATGTTATATTTTATGCTATCCCATGCTAAGATGTAATATAAAAATTGTTAAGAGACATGTCTAAATGGTTGATGTGATTGTAGAAGTTATGCCGCCTAGAAGAGGCCGAGGCCGCAGAGGGGCAGTAGACCCCGAAGATCGAGTAGATCGTATAGAGAGGATTTTAGAAGGACTCGTCCAAGTGGTCCACGATGTCCACAATAACAATAACCACGATGACGCACCACAACAACCTGCAATGCAAATGCCAGGAGCTGGGGCGATACCACGTACCACGATTAAGCAGTTTCAGCAGTTAAGGCCCCCGACTTTCTATGGAATACCCGATCCCATGGCCGCGGAGTCTTGGCTCTTGGTAATCGAGAGAGTGTTTGAAGTTCTACCATGCACGGAGGAACAGAAAGTAGTATTCGCCACGTTCACTTTTGAAGGAGCTGCTTTGATATGGTGGCAATTAAAGAAGCCGTTGGAGTCAATATGGCAGTGGCCGAGGTTTTTAGAAGTATTCAATGAGGAGTATTTTTCTGAGATGGTACGAGATCAGAAAATTCAGGAATTCCTAAATTTGAAGCAAGGGAACACGACAGTAGTAGAATATAATGCTAAGTTTATGGAGTTGTCACGATATGCTCAACATGTAGTGCCAACAGAATCTCGCAAGACGAGGAGGTTTGAAGCTGGATTACGATGGAACATCAAGAATAAGGTGGATATCTTGCGACTACCAACTCATCAAGAGGTTCTTCATGCAGCACTAATTGCTGAAGAATCTTTAAATGAGATATCTCAATGCCGAGAAACTAGAAAGAAGAGGTTAGGAGGAAATATAAACAGAGGACAAAGCTCAAAACGACAGAGTTCAGGATCGTCGAGTGGGAATTCGTCAAACCCGCAAAGGAGTATAGGGAGTCAAGGAAGTAACCGCTCAGGGTGTGGCCAAACAGGACATCAGATCAGAGATTGTCCAACGAGGAAGAGAATTCAAGAAGCTGGAGCATCAGCGTCGGCCTTTGTCCAGCAGCCTCCAACTGGAAAGAGGAATAACCAACCGCGGAAAGGTCGAGCTTTTGCACTCACACCAGGAAATATCCCAGCTACCACATCTGTTGTGTCAGGTATACTATCCATTTGTGGTCAACCTGCACCCGTTATTATGGATTCTGGTTCTACACACTCATTCGTATCATACCCTTTTGAGCACTATTTGAATACTTCTCCCATAACCCTTGAATATGAGTTGTCAGTGTCATTACCCTCTGGAGATATCATGTTATGTGATAGAGTCTATCATGCTTGTGAAATTCGA
>BRYF01000025.1:6898648-6901148 GCA_030159135.1 Actinidia polygama | reverse complement strand
AAGAGATATCTCAGGCCTAAAGAGCCACCCGACCTATATGGTCATCATGTCATGCCGGGTTGTTACGTTTTATGATATGCTATGTATATTTATGAAAGCATGTGATGCCATGTTTATGAAAGTTAAATGTTCAAGAAATGTATACGATGCTCACATTGCTTACGCTATGCTATGCTATGTATGATATGAAAATGATCCATGATATTTTACGTTCATGCATTCTTTGTTATTCACTAAGCTTTGGCTTATGTTTTAGAAAAACAAATTTCAGGTAGTCAATCCGAGGAGCCGAAAGAAGGTTGAACAAGTCAAACTTAGTTTTGTAAGCCCGAGAGGCTTTATGTTGTATTGTAAGGGCGAGACCCTATGTTATGTATTTAGTCTATGTAAGTTTGAAGTTTGATTTGGGATGTATGTAAATTGAAATACATAGGCACAGCTCTGTATACTATATGGACATACACACGTTGTTATTTTTAGATACTATGACGTTTCCGCGAAAAGAAAAATTATTAGCATTATAAATGCACATGCACCGGTGATCAACCGGAAGAAATGGTAAGTTGGCCTTGGTGGGTCAGCCGCCGGCCATCACGCGCCCACGATCCGCATAGGCCGGGTTGCGGGGCGTGACACAGACAATCGAATAAAATCATATACAATCGAGAAATTTTAGGCCTAAAGAGCCCCAATGTAACCTATATGGTTCTACATATGCCGAGTTATCACATTTCTCCAGCTATGTTATGTATGAGTATGAAAACAAGTATGCCATGTTTATGTGAGCTCCAAGTTTATGAAAGTTAAATGTTTAGAAAAAGTATTGGTTATGCTCACACGTTATACGTTAAATATGATATGTATGCTATACAATGATCTATGGTATTTTACGTTTATGCATTATTGTTATTCACTAAGCTTTTAGCTTATGTTTTCAAAACCATTTTCAAGAAGTCAATCCGAAGAGCCTTGAGAAGAAGATATCAAGTAAACTTTAGTTTTATTGCCTATGGGCCTTATTATCAATCGTACGGACTAGACCCTGATTTATGTATCAAAGTTATGTATAACTAAAGTTTAGCTATGGAATGTATGTAATGTTTGAAAACTTAGGCACAGCTCTATATATATTGTACGCACGTCACATTTACTATTTTCAATTATTATGATGTTTTTACAAAAAAATTATATCATTTTAAATGACTATGCACAGGTGATCAATCGTATGAAGATAAGTAGGCCTTGGCAGGCCAGCCACCGGCCAGTCATGAGCCCTCGATCCGCATAGACCGGGTTGTGGGACATGACATCATCAGTCACTATCCTTGGGACGTGAGTGAAGACTTAGGTTACATCGAAAAATCGATCGAGATTTTGGATTATCGTAACCAAGTTCTTAGGAACAAGGTCATTCCATTATGTGGGAAGAGTCTACTTGGGAATGAGAAGATGAAATACGAGAGCGTTATCCCTATTTATTCGAATGACCGCTTGTAACAAGTTTGAGGACAAACTTTGTTTAAGGGGGGAGGATGTAATACCCTGAACCCATAAATAGCCTTCATTTATGTTTTAATGTCAATTATTATTATTTTGGAGACAAGGTGACCAATTGGAAGATAAGTTGTAACTACACTTCTTGGAGGAGGGCACATGGGATTAATTCCCCTGTGTGTCTTATACATATTACACTCCCACACATACCCCACCACCACCACACACACACATACGTAGAGAGAGAAAGAGAAGAAGGAAAAGAAGGAGAAAAGGAAGAAGAAGAGACAACTTGGAGATAGTCAAAACCCAATCCAAAGGAGGCCATTAGAATCTCTATCAAGCTCAAGGAGAGGTGAGAAACTTAGCTTGTATATATATATATATATGTTGTACGTATAGTTTGGAAAAAAGGTTTGGGTTTTTTGTTTTTGATGCACCAAAAAGGATTTAAATTTGTGTCAGAGGACTCTTTTGAGTTCTAATTGGTTAAATCTTAGAGCTTGAAGCTCCACATTGAGAGATTGGAGAATTGGGATAAAAATCTCCAAATTTGGGAAAGTTAGGGCTTGTGAGAATAAAGCTTAGATCCCTCTTGTTCCATTGCTTATTTTCTCTCCATTTGAGTTATTGTTGCCATTTTGTTACGTGTTTGAACCCTAGTAACTTTGATGAAGTTTGGTGGTGGTTTTGGGTAGGAACGCTTGAGTTGGGAGAGACCATTTTCGAACCAAGAAAAGTCCTGGACGTCCGAACTATAATACCCCGACCGTGGTTCTCTTTAACCATGTAAATTATGGCCGTACGTTAATTAACATAAGTGATTACGATGTTATAGACCATAGCGATCAATTTAAGTTATAAACTTTTCGAAACCTAAGACTTAAGTATATACCTAGTTTTCTTCTTAGCTTTCGAACACCAGAAGGAGCGTTCAAACGCTTAGCCAAATCTTTCTCAGCATTCGAACGCTACCGCCTGTAACAAGTTTTAGGGCTTCTGTGCG
>BRYF01000025.1:6888648-6891148 GCA_030159135.1 Actinidia polygama | reverse complement strand
GAAACTCTAAACTAACACACATTTCATATATACATATATACATAAGAGAGGGTTTTGACTTACCAAGCTTAAAGCTTAAAAATAGTGGATGGTTTCTCCAATGGCTTCTCTTGGCTTAGAATTTTTTGGGCCTCCAAGAATCTCTCTCTTCTTCTCCTTCCTTCTTTCTTTTCTTCCTTCTCTTCTCTTCTCTCCCTCTTTCTTTCTCTCTTTTAATGTGTGTGTGTGGTTTTGGTGTGTATGTGTGTATATAATTGGAGAGACATGGGAATTAACCCCATATGCCTTCCCCCACCTTAATCTTGTGTTCCTCTTTTATTTTCTTAAACTACTATTACCGTTCGAACACCAACCTTAGAATTCAAACACTACGAAGGAATTCGACCTTTGCGTTCGAATGCCACGTTCGAACATTCGAATGCTCAGAAGATTTAAAATTGATTTTAGCTTTAGCGTTCGAACGCTAATAAGAAAACTAAACAAATACTTAAGTCTTAGGTTTTGAAAAGTATTCTAACTCTAATTACTCAATTTGACACTTGAACTACTAATCATTCACATTAAGTAATGTGCACATCATAATTTACATAATTACAAAAAATTAACGAGTTCGGGGTATTACATCCTCCCCTCCTTAATAAACGTTTATCCTCAAACTTGGTACAAGTCTATTCGAATAGAAAAGAATAACGTTCTCATATCTCATCTTCGCGTTCCCAAGTACATTCCTCCCATGTATCATTCTGCCATAGCACTTGCACTAATGGAATAACCTTACTTCTAAGAACTTGATCGTGACGATCTATAATCTCGATTGGTGTTTCAACGTAGCTCAAGTCTTTACTCATGTCCAAAGGATAATGATTAATCACATGCGTAGAGTCGTGAACATACTTTCGTAACATTGAAACGTGAAAAATATCGTGAACATGTGAAAGCTATGGTGGAAGAGCAATATGATAAGTGATTAGACTACATAATTGCAGTCTAAGCGCCGCTAAATTGACTTGAGTTGGCTTTAGGTTAGGTTAATTAGGTATTTTTATCATATTTCATACTAAAAGTCGTGTTCGAGTTTATTATATGTAACACCCCGCATCCGTAAATCTCACTAATTACGAATATTTTGACGTGTATAATAATTAAAGGAAGTAATATAGGTTTAAGGGTCTAAATGAACCTATTTAGATTAGCCAATATTCAAAAGCCCTAAACTTATAAATTCTGCCTAGGATCCTTCTTAGCGTTCGAACGCCAGGATGAGCGTTCGAACGGTCGAGTGTTTTGCCTAGGCGTTCGAACGCCCATTGACAGCACATTTGGAGCGTTCGAACGGTAAGACCAAAAACCCAAATTTCAAGTCTCGCATGTTTTGAACTGTAAGCAACAGCGTTCGAACCCTGCCAAGCCAAATCCTTCTAAGCGTTCGAACGCCAAAAAGGAGCGTTCGAACGCCCATAGTAGAAACAGGAAAATGAAAAAGGGAACATGAACTTAAAATGGGGAAAACCACATGGGATCATTTCCCAACTCAGCCTTACAACCACACATATATACATTTACTCCTTTTACTTCCTTCACTTCCAACACATACACACACACACACACGTATACGAAGAGAGGGAGAGAAAAGAGAAGAAAGAAGAGGAAGAAAAGAGAGAGATTGGGGCTTGAGGGAGGAGCTCAACTCAAGCTAGGAAGCCATTTTGTAAGCTCAAGGAAGCATTGAGAAAGGTATAAACACATAACCCATGCACTTGAACATATATGTATACTTAGGTTTTTAGTTATTTTGAAACTAGATCTACTAAGTTAGGTTTCGAATTAAAGGCCCATTTTAAGGTATGATAGTGTCCTTGAGTGGTGTATTGTACCCTCAAAATATTGGAAAGATTCAAGTTAGCTGATAGTGATTTGATAGAAAATTCAAGAACCAGTCACTGTTCATGTCACTGGACGCAGGGAGCGTTCGAACGCCCAAGAACAGCGTTCGAACGGCCAAGCGTTCGAACGCCACTGGTAGAGCACTTTTGAGCGTTCGAACGCCAAGACCATTTTTAGGCAGAATTGGCCTTTTTCCTTAAGACTTAGTAAATTCAACCATAACATGTTAAACCCTTTAACTACCTTGTGAGAATTTAGGGTACATGTTTAAGATGGTTAGACCTAGAATAAAGGCAAGTAAGTCAAGTCGAGGAATCTTGTCAATGTGATTTGTAATACTAGCCTTATTGAACATAGTAATGACGTATTGTCCCTTATATGTGTAGGAACGCGAAGTCTAGAAACTAGCTAAGGAGATCCAGGTGAGTAACACGATGCTATGAACAAAATTATGTATTTTCAAAATGTTTTCAAAATATATTATGTATGTACAAATGTTTTCCATGCTTTCAATGCATCAAATGTATTTGCAATGTAAATGCCATGTCTTGCAAAAGTATGCAATGTTTATGCTATGTATGAAAACCCATGGATGCTTGGTTTATACGAAAACAAG
>BRYF01000025.1:6878648-6886148 GCA_030159135.1 Actinidia polygama | reverse complement strand
GTGACGCTCCAATTCATTGAAGAACTTCGTATGGTCCGATGTATTTCGGTTTCAATTTCCCTTTTTTTCCAAAATGACTTATCCCCTTGAAAGGAGATACTTTCAAGAACACATGGTCCCCCTCCTCGAACTCTAAATCTCATCTTTGAACGTCTGCATAACTCTTTTGACGACTTTGGGCGGTTTAAAGTCTTTGTTGAATCACTTTCATATTATCGGTGGTTAGTTGCACGATTTTTGGTCCCAAAATTTGTCGTTCCCCTACTTCGGTCCAACAGATGGGTGTCCTACATTTTCTTCCGTAGAGCGCTTCATACGGTGCCATTTCGATGGTTGCATGAAAACTATTATTGTAGGCAAACTCCACGAGTGGCAACTGCGCTTCCTAATTTACTTGGAAGTGTAGTACGCATAATTGCAACATGTCTTCTAAAGTATGGATGGTTCTCTTCGATTGTCCCTCCGTTTGTGGATGGAAAGCGGTGCTAAAAATCAACTCAGTGCCTAAAACTCGTTGCAAGCTTTTTCAAAAGTTTGACATAAACTTCGGATCTCGATCCGACATTATAAAAATTGGTGTACCGTAAAATCGTATAATTTATGCAATATAAAGGTTTGCGTAGTTCGATAAGGAATACATAGTCTTCACTGGTAAGAAATGTGCCGACTTAGTGAGACGATCCACAATAATCCAAATAGTATTACATCCCCGTTGCGAGTTCGGTAGTCCGACGACGAAATCCATAGTGATGTGCTCATATTTCCATTCTGGTATCGGTAGTGATTATAATAGTCTTGCTGGTCTTTGGTGTTTCGCCTTAACTTGTTGGCATTTTAGGCATTGTGATACAAATTTGGCTATCTCTTTCTTAATTCTCGGTCACCAAAACGTTTCTCTTAAATCTCGTTACATCTTCGTTTCTCTTGGATGTATCATGAACTTCGTATTGTGGGTTTCTTCCAAAACTTGTCTTTTTACTTCGGGTATGTTCAAAACACACAAACGACTTCAAAAGTTAAGCGCTCCATTTTGTAAGGTGAAATCATGCTTTGGATTTACCTCCATCTCCTTATAGATCTTCCACAAGTACGGATCTTCTGGTTGTCGATATTTTACAACTTCTATCAACGCCGGTTGGGCGATCATGGCAGTAAGCATTATGTTGGTGTCTGGTGCAACCATTTCAATCTCTGCTCTCTCCAATTCAACTAACAAAGGTAACTGTGACGTAACAAGGCATGCTAAATTAATGGTCGATTTTTGGCTCAAGGCGTCAACTACAACGTTGTCTTTACTCGGATGATACTAAATAAGGTAGTTCGTCTTCAAAGCGGATACCACTGCTGGTCGATTAATGGTCGGTGAAGATCTCGTACGTAACTCCGTACAAATCTTCAAAGCGAATACCACTGCTGCTAGTTCCAAATCATGAGTCAGGTAGTTCGTCTCATGTGGTTTGAATTATTGTGAGGCGTAGGCAATTACCTTCCCATGTTGCATCAAAACGCATCATAATTCCCGATGCGAAGCGTCACTGTAAATGGTAAAACTATCAGTTTTGGAAGGTAAAGCTAAAATCGATGGGATACTAATCGGTTCTTCAATGTTTGGAAACTTTTCTCTCGCTTTTTATTCCATTGAAATGGAACGTTCTTCTATGTAAGTTGTGTCAAAGAAGTTGCAATCTTGGAGAAGTCTTTCACAAACCTTCAGTAGTATCCCGCTAAACCCATGAAATTTTGAACTTCGTTCACATTCGTCGGTCTCAGTCAATTCATAATGGCTTCAACCTTGTGAGGATTGACAGACACTCCATCCACACTGATAATGTGTCTGAGAAAAGTTAAGCTATAGCCAAAACTCACACTTCTTTAGTTTGGCATAGAACCTCCTATTTCAAAATATTTGCAGAACCATCCTCAGATGTTGTTCTTTGCAAAACTCTTAGAATACACCAAAATATCATCAGTGAAAACAATAACGAATTCATCAAGGAAGGGTTTGAATATCCGATTCATCAAATCCATGAATGCGGTAGGCGCGTTGGTGACTCCGAATGGCATAACAAGAAACTGATAGTGGCCATATCTGGTTCAAAAAGCTATTTTCTCTATATCACTCACCCTGACTTTCAATTGATGGTAACCTGATCTTAGGTCAATTTTGAAAAATACTTGGGCACCCTGAAGTTGATTAAATAAATCGTCTACCTCTTATTCTTGATGGTGACTTTGTTCAATTCTCTATAGTCTATGCACAATCGCATAGTTCCATCCTTCTTCCTTACAAACAACACAGGACACCCCAAGGTGAAACACTAGGACGAATAAATTCTTTTTTCAATAAATCTTGAAGTTGAACTTTCAACTCTTTCAATTCTAAATGAGACATATGGTAGGGAGTTTTGAAAATCGGTCTAGTACCCAGATTTAGATCGATATAAAATTCAATCTTTTGGTCCACCAAGGAACCAGGTAACTCATCGGGAAAAATAAAAGGAAACTCGCTAACTATATGAATGTTCTCTAAGGACGGTGGGAAAACGTGTGTGGCCACAACTGTCACTCCCCACAACCCACCCTATGCGGATCGCGGACGCGTGATGGCCGGCGGTTGGCCCGCCAAGGCCAACTTACCTTAAACCTGTGCATACTCATTTAAAATGATAATAATTTTTCTTCGTGGAAACGTCATTATACTGAAAATAAAACATGTGATGTGCGCACACTGTATACAGAGTTGTGCCTAAGTATTTAAACTTTACATACATCCCAGGCTAAAGTTTACTTATACATAATATCGATACATAAATTTAAGTCTAGCCCATAGAATACATAATAAGGCCATTGGCCACAAAACTACTATTTTGCATGTCAACCTCTTATATGGTTCTTCAGCTTGACTTCTTGAAAAGGTTTTCAAAAACGTAAACTTAAAACTTAGTGAATAACAACAAATGCATGAACGTAAAATACCATCGATTATTGCATATCATACATGTATCATTTAGCATAAAATATGAGAGAATGAACATAACTTTTTTCTAAAATTTAACTTTCATAAACTTTATGCTCACATAAACAAAGTATACATACTTTTATATTCATACATGACATAGCTGAAAAATGTAACAACTCGGTATCCTGAGTAACCATATAGGCTCTTTATGTTCATATTGAGAACATAATCGTTAATGCATTGAAAACATGAAAAACACTTGTATATACATATTACACTTTGAAAATATTTTGAAAATACATAATTTTATTCCTGGCATCGTGTTACTTGGGTTTCCTTGGCTATGTGCTAGGCTTGGTGTTCCTACATATGAAGAATATAAGATGCTAAATGTCAATACTAAGATCAACTAATACAAGACTAAAAAATTAAAAACTAGTATAGAATTCTCAATTCTACTTAAGGCTTGCTCGTTTAATAATACTCTATGCAGTAGGATAACATTGGGATGAGGTGGGACACAAAATAACCCAAATTCAAGCCTTTGGATCCTGTTCAAACCATAGTAAAAATTGTTTGAATGCATACCGTTGAAACTCTCCCCCAAACCGTTCGAACGTTGGACGTATGAACGCCCCCAAAGATCGTTTGAATGTAAGACTGCGAAATCTCAGAATTCCAAATTAATTCTCTCCAAACGAACTCCAAACCTCTCTAAAGTTTCTAGATCTCAAATATAGACTAAAAGGGTAACAATAACTCAATTTCAAGTCTCAAACATAACTCTAACATTCTAGATCTAAAAATTAAAATCAAACAAAACATTAAGTATACATACACATATATATAAGGGGTATGAATTTATACCTCTTTCTTCTAGCTTGAATGAGCTTTCCAGGCTCTCCCTTTCTCTCTTTCCTCTTCCTTCCCTCTCTTCTTTTCTCTTGTCTCTCTTTCTCTTTTTTTCTCTCTCTCTCAGACGCGTGTCTGTGTGGTGTTTTGGGTATTTGGGGTATGGTGTGTATTGGCTGAGATGGAAATGATCTCATGTAGCTTTCCCCATTTTAATTTCATGTTCCCTTTTCATTTTTCTATTTCTGCAATTACCGTTGGAACCCACTTACTAGAGTTCGAACGCTACCATTCGAATGCCCTTCCTAGCGTTCGAACGCTAATGAAAAAAAGCTGGTCAGAAATTTAAATCTAAGGTTTTTGAAATTTTAACTCTAATTTAACTACTTTGGTTTCTCCCTTCTAACAATTCATACTAATTTATCATTGACGTTATAATTTTCAGGATTAAAGGAATTTACGATTTCGGAGTATTTCATTCTCCCGTCCTTTATAAAAGTTTGTCCTCAAACTCGGCTAACGTCATGCTTTCGTCGTGCACTCTGATAATATTCTTCGCTTAATCAATGTCTAACTTGGAATCGTTAATGTACTTGATTATGGGGTTAACCCTTTTTGTTGCGACTGTCTTTCCTACCCTCTCAGTTGGACAGCCTACAACATGGTTCTCCGGTTGATATTGTCCCAAACAAATTGGCCTTCCCCGAGATGTTTGGGTAGATAGAATCACCAAAACAATAAATGAAGATTGAATAGAAATACTAAGACTATAAAATAAAACCAAATGTACCTCAACTTATCGCAGCGTTCACTCAAATAGGAACGGATAACGCTCTCGGATTTCATCTTTGTGCTCCTAAGTAGATTCCTCCCATGTATGGTTCTACCATAGCACTCGCACTAATGTAATGACCTTGTTTCTAAGAACTTGGTTACGGCGATCCAAAATCTCGATTGATCTTTCGATGTAGCTCAAATTTCACTTACGTCCAAAGGATAATAATTTATCACGTGCGTGGGATCATGAACGTATTTGCGTAGCATTGAAACGTGAAAGACGTCATGAACTTGTGACAGCTCTGGTGGAAGAGCAATATGATATGCGACGGCTCCGATTCGTTGAAGAACTTTGAATGGTCCAAATCGATTTATCCCCTTGGAAAGAGATATCTTCAAAAATACATGGTCCCCTTCTTCAAATTCTAACTCTCATCTCCTAACATCTGTGTAGTTCTTTTGGTGACTTTGGGCAGTTTGTAGCCTCTGTTGAATCACTTTAATCTCGTTGGTAGTGAGTTTCACGATTTCTAAACCTAAAAGTTGTCGTTCTCCTACCTCAGTCCAACAAACAGGCAACTTATATTTTTCTCCTGTAAAGTGCTTTGTATGGTGCCATTCTGATGCTTGCATGAAAACTATTGTTGTAGGTGAACTCAACGAGCGGCAAATGTGCTTCTCACCTTCCTTGGAAGTCGACTACACAAAGTCTTAATATATCCTCTAAAGTTTGGATAGTTCTCTCCGATTGTCCATTTGTCTGTGGATGAAATCTGATACTAAAATTCAGCTCAGTGCCTAAAGCTCTTTGCAAAACTTTTCCAAAACTTCGACGTGAATCTCGGATCTCGATTCTACACTATCGAAACAGGCATACCGTGAAGTTGTACAATCTCCAAAATGTAAATGTTCGCATACTTTGACAATGAATATGTGGTTTTGACTAGCAAGAAATGTGCTGACTTGGTAAGGTGGTCCACAATAACCCAAATGCCATTACAGCCTTGTGGCGAGTTCGGTAATCCAACAACGAAATCTATTGTGATGTGTTCACACTTCCATTCTAGTATCGGTAGCAATTGTAGCGGTCCCGCTGGCTTTTGATGTTCTATCTTGACTTGTTGACATTGTAGACATTGCGACACGAATTCTTCCATCTCTTTCTTCACTCCTGGCCACCAAAATATTTTCTTCAAATCTCGATATATTTTTGTTCTTACTGGATGCATCGTGAACTTTGTGTTGTGGGCTTCCTCCCAAACTTACCTCTTGACCTCCGGTATATTCAGAACACATAAAAGGCCTTGGAATCTAAGAGTTCCCATCTTGTAAAGTGAAGTCAGGCTTAGGATTCACTCCCATCTCTTCATAAACTTTCCACAAGTACGGATCTTTCGGTTGTCGTAATCTTACCACTTCCATCAACATTGGCTGGGCAATCATAGTAGTAAGCATTGCATTGGTGTCCGGTGCAACCACTTTAATCTCCGCTCTCTCCAATTCAACGAACAAGGGTATTTGTGACGTGACAAGACATGTTAAATTGACGGTCGATTTTTAGCTTAAGGTATCGGCTATAATGTTAGCTTTGCCTGGATGATACTGGATAAGGATGTCGTAATCTTTGATTAACTCAAGCCATCTTCATTATCTCATGTTCATCTCTTTCTATGTGAAAAGATACTTCAAGCTCTTGTGGTCGGTAAAGACTTCACAAGTTACTATGTACAAATAGTGGCACTAAATCTTCAAGGCAAACACTACTGTGGGTAATTCTAGGTCATGGGTCGGATAGTTCTTCTTGTGTGGTCTTAACTGTCGTGAGGCAAAGGCAATCACTTTCCCGTGTTGCATTAAAATGTATCCTAACCCTCGATGTGAAGCATCACTGTAGATCGTAAAACTGTCAATTTTGGAAGGTAAGGCTAAAATCGGTGCAGCTACTAATTGCTTCTTTAATATCTAAAAACTCTTCTCTTGCTTCCCATTCCATTCAAATGGGACATTCTTCCGAGTAAGTTGTGTCAAATGAGTTGCAATCATAGAAAAATCTTTCACAAATCTTTGATAGTACCTAGCTAAACTCATGAAACTCCTAACTTCTATAATATTTGTTGGCCTCAGCCAATTCACAATGACTTCGACCTTGTGAGGATCAATGGACACTCCATTAACAATAATAATGTGTCCCTGAAATGTCACACTCGATAGCCAAAATTCGCACTTCTTCAATTTGGCATACAACCTCCTATTCCTTAAGATTTGTAAAACCATCCTCAAATATTGCTCATGTTCTGCAAAAATTTTGGAATATACCAAGATGTCGTCAATAAAAATAATAACGAATTCATCAAGAAAATGTTTAAATACCAGATTCATCAAATCCATGAATGCGGTAGGCGTATTGGTAACTCCGAACGGCATAACAAGGAATTCAAAATGGCCGTATCTGATTTGAAAAGATGTATTTTCTATATCGCTTGCCCTGACTTTTAATTGATAATAACCCAATCTCAGGTCAATTTTGAAAAACACTTGGGCACCCTAAAGTTGGTCAAACAAATCATCTAGCCTTGGATATGGGTACTTGTTCTTAATGGTGACTTTATTCAATTCTCGATAGTCTATACATAGCCTCATCATTCCATCCTTTTTCTATAAAAACAACATTGGAGCACCCAAGGTGAAACGCTCGGACGAATAAATCATTTATCCAATAAATCTTGAAGTTGTACTTTTAGTTCTTTCAAATCTAACAGTGACATACATAGGGAGCTTAGGAAATAGGTCTAGTACTTGGATTTAGATCTATGTAGAACTCAATCTCTTGGTCCACTAAGGACCCATGCAACTCATCAGGAAAGACATCAGGAAACTGTTGAACAACATGAATATCCTTTAAGGACAGTAGG
>BRYF01000025.1:6868648-6871148 GCA_030159135.1 Actinidia polygama | reverse complement strand
AACTATCTAGCATGGTTAAGGTCCCACCAAAGAGGACCCCGAGTGTCACCATACGTACATATCTTGAACATACTTTGCTTTACATTCAAATCATGTATCCATGGATTCCAATACATAGCATAATAGCAACACTTGAGTACTTTGAGAGACATGACATCATATTGAGAACATAATCGTTAATGTATTGAAAACATAGAAAACACTTGTATATACATATTACACTTTGAAAATATTTTGAAAATACATAATTTTGTTCATGGTATCGTGTTACTCACTTGGGTTTCCTTGGCTAGGTGCTAGGCTTGGTGTTCCTACATATAAAGAATATAAGGTGCTAAATGTCAATACTAAGATCAACTAATATAAGACTAAAAAATTAAAAACTAGTATAGAATTCTAAATTCTACTTAAGGCTTGCTCATTCAAGGATACTCTATGCACTAGGATAACACTGAGATGAGGTAGGATACAAAATAACCCAAATTCAAGCCTCTGAATCCCGTTCAAACCACAGTAAAAATCATTCGAACGCATACCATTCAAACTCTCCCATCAAACCATTAGAACGTTGGACGTTTGAACGCCCCCAAAGACCGTTCGAATGTCAGATTGCGAAATCTTAGAATTCCAAATTAATTCTCTCCAAACCAACTCCAAACCTCTCTAAAGTTTCTAGATCTCAAATATAGACTAAAAGGGTAACAATAACTCAATTTCAAGTCTCAAACATAACTCTAACATTCTAGATCTAAAAATTAAAACCAAACAAAACCCTAAACTATACATACACATATATATAAGGGGTATGAGTTTATACTTCCTTCTCCAAGCTTTTTCTATCTTGAATGAGCTTTCCAAACTCTCTTTTTCTCTCTTTCCTCTTCCTTCCCTCTCTTCTTTTCTCTTTTCTCTCTTTCTCTTTTTCTCTCTCTCGGACGTGTGTATATGTGTGGTGTTTTGGGTATTTAAGGTATGGTGTGTATTGGCTAAGATAGAAATGATCTCATGTAGCTTCCTCCATTTTAATTTCGTGTTCCCTTTTCATTTTTTTGTTTCTACAATTACCGTTGGAACCCACTTACTAGAGTTCGAACGCTACCGTTCGAACGCCCTTCCTAGCGTTTAAACGCTAATGAAAAAAACAAGGCAGAAATTTAAATCTAAGGTTTTGAAATTCTAACTCTAATTTAACTACTTTGATTTCTCCCTTCTCACAATTCATACTAATTATCATTCACGCTATAATTTTCAGGATTAAAGGAATTTACAGTTTTGGGGTATTACAACAACACTACACAAGAATGCACGATTCCCTTTTTGGATCAAGCGACGTGCTTGCATAGAAGAAATGAGATATATAGGAGGTACACCAACTCCCTCAAAGATTAGTCCCGAATGAGCAAAAAAGTGGAACATTACTCGTTTAAGTTCACAATCGATGAGTGCATGGTAGGAAGATAACCAATCCATTCCGAGGATGACATCCAAGCCGTGCATCTCTAAGGGTATGAGGTCTACGAACATTGGTACATCATTGACACGAATTTTATAAGAATTATATACTTTATCGCATAACATAGAATCTCTAGAGGGCAATGACATTGATATAACATACTCAAGGGGTATTGGAGTATACAAATGGGTAGAACTAAAATCCATAAGAATGTGTGCAAGTTGACCACAAATGGAGAGTATACCTGACACAACTGATATGGTAGCGGGGGTATGCCCTGGTACAAGTGCAAAAGCTCGACCTTGCCGTGGTTAATTAGTCCTCCTTCCAGATGGTGGCTACTGGACTAAGGTTGACTCGGATGTTCCAGCTCCTTGTATTCTATTCCTTATTGGACAGTCTATAATTTGGTGCCCCTCTTGGCCATAACCAAAACAAGATCTACTTCCCATGCGACACTCACCCCCAATGTTTCTTCTGACAAGTTGGGCATGTTGGTACTTCATTAAATTTGTTGCTATCTTGATTCCCTATACTTCTTTGCGAGGTCGATGAGTTCCCACTTAAAGATCCTGAACTCTGCCTTTATGAACTTTGTCCTCTGCTTGTATTTACTCCTGACCTCTTCCTATTGTTCTCTCAGAATTGGGACATCTCATTCAACGATCTCTCTCCAATTATTGCTCGCTAAAGAACTTCCTGATAAGTTGGCAAGCATAATATGTCCACCTTGTTTTGGATATTCCATCTTAGTCTTGCTTCAAACTTTCTCGCCTTGCGAGATTCCGTCGATATGATGTGTGGGGCATAACGACACAACTCCATGAATTTAGTATTATATTCCACCACTGTCATCTTTCCTTCCTTCAAGTTTTGAAATTTCTAAATTTTTTGATCCCTGACTATCTCGGAAAAATAATAGTCATTGAATACCTCTAAGAATCCGGGCCACAACCATACGGGCTCCAACGGCTTCGTTAATTTCCACCAAACTAAAGGGGCTCCTTCAAAAGTGAAGGTGGAAAAGATCAGCTTTTGCTCCTTGGT
>BRYF01000025.1:6853648-6856148 GCA_030159135.1 Actinidia polygama | reverse complement strand
CACTCTGATAAAATTCTTTGCAAACTCGTCTATCAAATTTGCAATCGTTAATGTATCTGATTGTGGGGTTGATCCTTCTGCTGCGACTGCTTCTATTGCCTTCTCAGTTGGGCAGCCTACAATGTGGTACCCCAGTTAATGCCATCCAAAACATATCGGCATTTCCTGAGATGTCTGGACAGATGAAATACAAAGATGGTAATAAAGATTTAATAAAAATGTTTAGTTTCTTTCAATAATCGTACCTCAACTTATTACATACGTTCACTCTAATAAGAATGGATAACGCTTTCGCATTTATCTTCTCGTTCCCATTTCAATTCCTCCCATGTATGATTTTGCCATAATACTTGCACTAAGAGAATGACCTTGTTCCTAAGAACTTGGTAGCGACGATCCATGATCTCGATTGGTTTCTCGACGTAGCTCAAGTCTTCACTTACGTCCAAAGGATAATGATTAATCACGTGCGTAGGATCGTGAACATATTTCCGTAACATTAAGACATAAAAAACATCGTGAACGTGCGAAAGCTCCGATGGAAGAGCAATACGATAGGCAACATTTCCAACTCATTGAAGAATCTCAAACGGTCTGACGTATCTTGGTTTCAATTTCTCCTTTTTGCCAAAACGATTTATTCCTTTGGAAGGAGATACTTTCAAGAACACATGGTCTCCTTTCTGAAACTCTAAATCTCGCCTCTGAACATCTGCATAACTCTTTTGGCGACTCTGAGAAGTTTAAATTCTCTTTTGAATCACCTTGATCTTGTCGGTAGTTAGTTGAACAATCTCAGGTCCCAAAATTTGTCGTTCTCCCACTTCAGTCCAACATATGGGCGATCTACATTTTCTTCTGTAAAGGGCTTCATATGGAGCCATTTCGATGCTCGCATGAAAACTGTTGTTGTAAGCAAACTCCACAAGTGGCAAGTGTGCTTCCCAACTTCCTTGAAAGTCGAGAACACATAAACGTAGCATATCCGCTAAGGTCTGAATGATTCTTTCCGACTGTCCGTCCATCTGTGGATGGAAGGCGGTGCTAAAATTAAACTCAGTGCCAAAGGCTCGTTGTAAGCTTTTCCAAAACTTCGACATAAACCTCGGGTCTCGATCCGACACTATAGAGACTGGTGTTTCGTGAAGTCTTATTATTTCTGCAATGTAAAGGTTTGCGTACTTCGACAATGACTACGTGGTCTTCACTGGCAAGAAGTGTGCCAACTTAGTGAGACGGTCTATAATGACCCAAATGGAATTACATCCTCGTGGCGAGTTAGGTAACCCAACAACAAAATCCATCGTAATATGCTCCCGTTTCCATTCTGGTATTGACAGTGATTGTAGTAGTCTCGCCGGTCTTTGATGTTCGGCTTTGACTTGTTGACATGATAGACATTGGGACATGAACTCAGCTATCTCTTTCTTTATTTCCGGCCACCAAAACATTTCTTTTAGGTCTCTATACATTTTCATTCCTCCTGGGTGTATCGTGAACTTGGTATTGTGAGATTTCTCCAAAACTGGTCTTTTTACTTCGGCTATATCTGGCACGCACAAGCGGCCTTGGAATCTAAGAGCTCCATCTTGCAAAGTGAAGTCAGGCTTAGGATTTACTCCCATCTCTTCATAGACCTTCCATAAGTACGGATCTTCTGGTTGTCGTAGTCTTACAACTTCCATCAACGTCAGTTGGGCAATCATAGTTGTAAGTATCGCGTTGGTGTCTGGTGCAACCACTTCAATCTTTGCTCTCTCTAGCTCAAGGAATAAGGGTAGTTGCGACGTAACATGGCATGCTAAATTGATCGTCGACTTTCGGCTTAAGGCATCGGTTACAACATTGGCTTTGCCTGGATGATACTAGATAAGAATATCATAGTCCTTGATCAACTCAAGCCATCTGCGATGTCTCATGTTCAGCTCCTTTTCAATAAACAAGTACTTCAAACTCTTGTGGTTAGTGAATACTTCGCATGTCACTCCACATAAGTAGTGGCGCCAAATCTTCAAAGCAAATACCACTACGGCTAGTGTCACGCCCCGGTCAAACCAAGACCCGGCCACGTAAGCAAACAACTCAATTGCGGAATAATATGACAAATATACTTGTCATCTCATCAGAGTACAACACATCAATCTCTCAAGTAGAACCAAGCTCTCCATGAGCTATTAAATACAAAACAAATAATATCCCAAATACAATATCCTCACAAAGTCAAAATAATATTACAATTTCCAAAATACATGTCAACATGTTTATTAAATGAAATATTTAACTGGCATCCTCATGCCTCACGATTCAGGGTAACCCTCGGTACCTGAAATTCATTTTATAGTAAAGGTGAGTTACCTTGAAAAGATTTAACAATGGCCTTGAAGTTTCAAGCCAAAACCATGATACATAATCATATAATGAAAACATGATGCAATAAAATATGTTTTCATCCATATCAAAATATACTTTTGATTTTCAATCTAAGATTTCTTAAATCAAC
>BRYF01000025.1:6838648-6841148 GCA_030159135.1 Actinidia polygama | reverse complement strand
ACACATTTTATGCCCACCCAATCACCAGCAAGCTCCTCGGCCAGTATTGTTCCAGCTCTTCAAAAAGCCTTTGGAATCGATGAATTCGCGTTTGAGGGCTTTGAGGGATTGAAGATTTGCTAGTGTTATGATCAAGTCGTCTTTGGATTGTCCTGAAGCAAAAACAGAGGCAAAAATTACTATCAGGACAAAGAAATGAAATGGGTTTGGGGGCAATTGATCTATGAGCTGAAATGTTGATGATTTTGTTTGAGGAGAGAAAATCTTGAAATGGCTTTCGTTTCAGTACAAAAAAACTGATAGAATAAAAATGTTCTACCTGAAAAAATATAACTGAAGGCAAAAGAATGCTTAGTCTATAGATTAATGGTATACATATAACGACTAAAACACCAAAAACTAAGTACCTATTTTAATGAATTTCAAGTTTTGGGAAATCAAGTGGGCATGAGTTGAAGGAATGAGCTTGGGACAGAAACAAAAGTGACTGTCAAATAAAATCCATAGAAGTACACTCCACAGCCACGTGGTTTAAAAGAAAAATCATTTTGGTGTTTTCAATACATGGATTCAAACCATTAGAGAAAAAAGAAAAGATTGCATTCAATCACGAAATTATAAATGATTGGATTCCTGTTACATTAAGAGCAAACAAAAAGGAGAGGCGAAGATTTACAAATCTATAAATGTGTGTGTGTGCGCGAATAAAGATATCCTCTCCTTCAAAAATTCTAATTTCATTGAAGAAAAGGAGGAGAATATGGACACTGAAGCTTATTTGGATTGTGAATTTGAGAATGGATTTATGAGATAAATAAAAAAAGACGGGGCGTTTCTTTTCCCTTCATAACCCCCACAAATCCACGACTCAAACACAGCATTCATGAAACGATTCCTACACATAAATAACAGTTTTACAATCAAACCATATATGTCTTAACTAAGAACATGATCTCCACATTCCATGCAAAGCACCGATAATGGAAGAGATAAAAACAGATTATAAACCAAAGAAACACCAATATAAATCTCAAACAAATCATAATCCTAGCTACCGAATCATAAATCCGTACTTTAAATTTAGAACCAATTGTTAGAGAAATGAAAAAAAATCATAGAATAAAATTAGTTTTTAGGAAAAGAACCGCCCTGCAATTTGAACCCTCTTTCTTCTTGCATAAAGATATGGCAATCAACTTATGATCAGGAATTACCGCTGTGAAGAATAACAGAGGGCTTGTTAGATTGATCCTGAAGTTCCGACATTCTCCCTATAAACACCAAGGCTTGTCTGTATTGAATTGCAATTGCTTCGATCGCGATTCTTCCTCATGCAGCTTCTTGCGCTTCTCTTGTGCCGGTTTGCCTGGACCTTTCGGAGTCCTGATTCTTCCGTACTCATCTCTCCTTTCAATTCTTATTTCCTTCTTCGACTCATCATCATCATCAACAACCAAAATCTTCCTCTTCTTGGCGAATCTGCCGCTGCCATAGTCATCAATTTCTCAATGCAAATGAAAAAAAAAAAATCAAAATTTTATGATCCAAAATTCTAAAATCAGACTACAAAATGAGCTTTGAAACCAACCCTAAATTTCATCTATGCAGCCAAATAATTGTAGTTCCTCAAAATGATAAAGCATAACCAAAACAAAATCATATAAGAAAATCATCAAGACTGCAATGAAGATACCCAAAAGTAGGTGGTTCAGGAGAATGTGCCATTACTGTTACTGGTAGTCCTTTGAGAAGGAGGGAAGAGCAGAGGCCATGATCTTCAAGAGTAGGTGGTTGAGGAGAATGAGCCCTAGCTTCGTCGTCGCAGAGGCAGAGACGCTGTGAGGAAAAAAA
Source organism: Actinidia polygama (assembly GCA_030159135.1). Classification (NCBI taxonomy): domain Eukaryota; kingdom Viridiplantae; phylum Streptophyta; class Magnoliopsida; order Ericales; family Actinidiaceae; genus Actinidia; species Actinidia polygama. The sequence continues at coordinate 6,839,297 of BRYF01000025.1, read as the reverse complement.
GTAAAGACGCTGAGAGGGAAAATATTTTCCTAATTCTGGGATGAGATTTGATCTAAGGGTTGAAGGGTTGACAACACCCTTCATCTAAGGGCTGAGAGAGTTTGTTCATCTGACCACAACTGGGACTCTGTACCCGAACAGAGTCCTAATCCTGCAAATCGTACCCGATCCATTTGGACCATACATTTAGTCAAAAATCAATCTTGACCGTAAATTCAAAAACCTAATTTTTGAGCGGGAAAAAATATTTTCAGGTGAAATCTGAGCCATTGGATCAACTCAAATGAATTTGAACCGTAGATAGCGAGAGATATATTTTGAATTCAAACGCAGTTGTGATTTATAATATAGATATAACATGTAGCACATAACGTATATTCTAGTCCGTCTTAGACTTCTATCTAAATGTGACTCTATCGTATGGCTTAAATCTAAAGCTCTGTGTATAGTATAAACCTAATGCTCTAATACCAGTCTGTCACGCCTCGCAACCCGGCCTATGCGGATCGTGGGTGCGTGATGGCCGACGCCTTGCCCGCCAAGGCCAACTTACTTGTCTTCCTGTGCATACTCATTAAAATGATATAAATTTATGCGAAAACGTAATCATAACTCAAAATATTAAAGTGTCACGTCCATACTGTACACA
>BRYF01000025.1:6831148-6833648 GCA_030159135.1 Actinidia polygama | reverse complement strand
AGCCAAATATACCCACATACATTTCATCCTAGACACGCACACACGTGACAATGAAAGAGAGATAGAGAAAGGAGAAAAGAATGAGAGAAAAAGAGGAAGGAGAAGGAAGAAGAAGAGGGCTTAGAAAGCTCACTCAAGGCAAAAAGGAGCCATTGTAAAGCTCAAGGAAGCTTAAGGAAAGAGGTAAAACCCCAAAACTTTAATATTAGGTATAGTTGATTTTATTTTTAGATCTACCATGTTAGGGTAAATTATGAAAGTCCATTTTGAGTTATTTAATATCTTTGAGTGGTTCTTGAACACTAGAAGCATTGGGAAAGTTTTTGGAGTTGGGTTGGAATGGATTGGTTTAGATTCTTAAGATTTCGCAGTTTGGCGTTCGAACGGTCTTTGGGGACGTTCGAATGCAAAATGTTCGAACGGTTTCTGGAAGGGTTCGAACGGCCAAGCGTTCGAATGGTTTTTACTCAAATGGAGATACTGAGGCTTGAATTTAGATTATTTTGTGTCCTACCTTACCCCAATGTCATCCTAGTGCATAGAGTATCCTTGAACGAGCAAGCCTTAGGGTAGAATTGAGAATTCTATACTGGTTTTTAATCTTTATTCTTGTGTTAGTTGATCTTAGTATTGACAAATAGCACCTTATGTTCTTTATATGTAGGAAAATATTGTTTAGCACACAATCAAGGGAATAGAGGTGAGAAATACGATGCTATGGACAAAACCTATTTATTTTCAAAATGTTTTCAACGAGTATTATGTATATGTAAACGTTTTCCATGTTTTCGATGCATCAAAGATATGTTCTCAATATGAATGCCATGTCTTCCAAAGTATGCAAGTATTGTTATGATAGTTAACGAACCCCATGGATAAACATTTCAGCATGATTGCCAAATAATTTCAATGCCTAGCATGAACTTATATGAAAGTTAAGTATGTTCAAGATAAGTACGTATAGTGACACTCGAGGTCCCCTATGGTGGGACTTTAATCTAGCCTAAGGTCCTAAGGTAGATAGGGGACGTGAATTAAGTGTCATCTATAAGCGAAATATCTCAGGCCAAAAGAGCCACCCGGTATGGTCACCTAGTTTAGCCGAGTTGTTACACTTTTTATGTGATACCTATGTGAGCATCAAGTTTATGAATGTTTAAGTTAAAAAAAAATTATGATATGCTTACATGATAATTTTGATGATATAAGTTATGACATGTGCGATATGCAAATGATCCATGGTATTTTACGTTCATGCATTGATGTTATTCACTAAGTTTTTAGCTTACGTTTTCGAAAACCTTTTCAAGAAGCCAAAACAAAGAGCCATAGAAAGAAGTTGAAGCATGTATTGTAGTTTTGTAGCCCAAGGGCTTTACGTATTGTATTGATAGACTAGATTATGGATTATGTAGTAATATTGGTCACATGATGTATATGTAATTAAAGGTTGGCCTTATTATGTGTGTAAAGTTTAAATACTTAGGCATAACTCTATATACAACGTGCACACTCCACTTCATTATTTTAGTATTATGACGTTTCTACGAAGAAAAAATAATTATATCATTTTGAATAAGTATGCACAGGTTGAAGATAAGTAGGCCTTGGTGGCAAGCCGCCAGCCGGTGACGCACCGTTGATAACTAGGCTAGTGTGAGTCAAGTTATATAACATATACATGCACCCATGAAAATATATAAAAATCAAGTTCATTTAAAAACAGGAAATGAAACCACTATTTGTCAATACATGGCTCACCTAGTCCAACCATTGACTATCAGTCAAGATACAATATAAAATCAATCCTTCCCCGGGATTCATGGCTCAAGTACGCCAACTATCTTTGACTCTACGTTAGGTTTTAAATTTATTTATGATTAACAATTTGCGACACACTTAACTGTTCAATGAACATCAGAACATAGGGAGCGACCCTAAACCTTTGGTATGAATTCATTCGACAATCATCTGGTAATGATCTCCTTATTACATTAACCATGTTATATTCTCCCCCTAGCAAATGGGGCATCATATGAATTATGTGTCAACTTAAATATACTTTCGCAGATATCATTTTCATAATTTCATGGTATAACAAAACAAAACATGCTTTCATTTACAAAACATAAAGCATATCATTTTTATGTTATGTAATACATAACAAGACTCACCTCGTGTTAACCCTACGTTCTTTCTTTTTCTCTAACTCTCTGTTTCTCTTTTCTATAACTCTCTGTTCTTCCGTTTCTTCCTTTCTGTTTCTTTCTTTCCTTCTGTTTCTTTTCCTCTTTAAGTTTTTATTTTGTTTAATAACTATATGTATATATATATATATAGGCAAAGAAAACTTAGGAAATTGCACGTACTGCCATGACAAGCCAATTTGATTGGTAAATTACACTTTAGCCCCTCTAACTTTAAAATAATTATATTATCTAAATGTAATCTTTAATTTTATCTCAAAAGTTATGAATATTTCAATTTAACCCCAAAATAT
>BRYF01000025.1:6813648-6818648 GCA_030159135.1 Actinidia polygama | reverse complement strand
CCGACCTCTGCGGATCGTGGACGCGTGATTGTCGGCGGCTGGCCGCCAAGGCCAACTTACCTGTCTTCTGATTGATCTCCTGTGCAACATCATTTAAAATGACATAAATTTTTCTTTTGCGGAAACGTAATCATATTGAAAATAATAAAGTGTCACATTCATATTCTACACAGAGTTGTGCCTAAGTTCAACAATTTACATACATTTCATGGCCAAATTAAATTATACATATTATGGCCGTACATTTCTACATAACATAAGGCCCATAGGCCGCAAAACTTATCCACATGATGCCTTCTTCTATGGCTCTTTTGATTGGCTACCTGAAATTTTTTTTGGAAATATAAGCTAAAGCTTAGTGAATAACCCCAATACATGAACATAAAATACCATGGATGATTTTCATATCATACGTACATCATATACATAAACCATGTGAGCATGAACATAACTTTTTCTTTAAATATAACTTTCATAAACGTGATGCTAACATAGCCATTTCATACATACTTCTATAGTCATACATGACATATCTGAAAGATGCACATAGACATATCATAGCTGAAAACTTGTAACAACTCAGCTGAACTGAGTGACCATATAGGTCGGGTGGCTCTTTTGACCTGAGATATCTCGACTTGTAGATGATTTTATTTCACGTCTCACATCTACCTTAGGACTATCTGACTTTAGGCCCCGTCAGAGAGGGCTCCGAGTGTCACCATACATGCATATTCTAAACATACTTTGCTTTTCAATAAATGAATCACATATCCATGGATTTCAATACATAATATAACAACATTTACATACTTTTAGAAGATATGACATTTATATCTTAACATATTCATTTTATGCATTGAAACATGAAAAATATTTGTATATACATAATATACATTGAAAATCATTTTGAAAATACATAGGTTTTGTCCATGTCATTGTGTTACTCACCTGATTTTTCTTGTCTAGACTCTACACTCGGCGTTCCTACATATAAGGATACAACATATCAATTTACTTTAAGGAAAAAGGCTAAAACTATTCAATTTAGGCTTGGCGTTCGAACGTTGGAATTGGCGTTCGAACTCTAAGGCTAAAGGCTGACCGTTCGAACGCTCAAAAGTGTTCTTTAAGTGGCGTTCGAACGCTCACTGGGTGAAACCATAGGAACAGTAACTGGTCTCTAACAATTCCTCCAAATCTTTCTTAATACAACTCAAATCACTCCAAGAGTTCTAGGGTGTGAAGGAGGACTCAAGGAGGTTACAATATCTCAAATTTACCTTTCAAAAGTGACCCTAACATACTAGATCTAAGATTAAAGTTAAGGTAAAACCCTAAACTATATATATATACATATAAGTAAGGGGTTTGAGCATATACCTCTTCCAAAAGCTTCCTTGAGCTTCAAAAATGACTTTTATGGCCTCTCTTAGTTTTTGATTTGAGCTTCCTTAGCTCTTTCTCCCTTTCCTCTTATTCATTTTCTCTTTTCTTCTTCTCTTCTCTCTCTCTCTCTCTCGTATGTATGTGTGTGGTGTGAAGTGTGTTTGTGTATATATGCTGAGACACATGGGATTCATCCCATGTGGCTCCCCCATTCTAACTTTGGTGTTCCCTTTTTATTTCTCCATTTTTACTGTTGGCGTTCGAACGCCCCTTTTAGCGTTCGAACGTTAAGAAGGATTTTTGACACTGGCGTTCGAATGCCAGTTCGAACCCTAAGAAGTAATTTGGTTCACCAGGGTTTGAATGCCCTACTTACAGTTCGAAATGTGCGAGAGCTTGAAATCTTATTTTAGCCTTGGCGTTCGCACGCCTAGAGAAAAACTGGGCATAATTTACAAGTTTAAGGCCTTAAAGTTTTCTAGCAAATTTTGGGTCTCCTTGACTCTTGTCTTCAATTAGTCCACCTTAATTATTGTAAGTGGCGTATTTACGACGATTAATGGAATTTATGGATTTGGGGTGTTACAGTTCGAACAGCCAAGCGTTTTGAACGGTTTTTACTGTGGTTCGAACGGAGATACTGAGGCTTGAATTTAGATTATTTTGTGTCCTACCTTACCCCAACGTCATCCTAGTGCATAAAGTATCCTTGAACGAGCAAACCTTAGGGTAGAATTGAGAATTCTATACTAGTTTTTAATCTTTATTCTTGTGTTGGTTGATCTTAGTATTGACAAATAGCACCTCATGTTCTTTATATGTAGGAACACATTGTTTAGCACACAATTAAGGGAATAGAGGTGAGTAACACGATGCTATGGACAAAACCTATTTATTTTCAAAATGCTTTCAACGAGTATTATGTATATGTAAATATTTTTCATGTTTTCGATGCATCAAAGAATATTCTCAATATGAATGCCATGTCTTCCAAATTATGCAAGTATAGTTGTGATAATTAACGAACCCCATGGATAAATGTTTCAGCATGATTGCCAAATGATTTCAATGCCTAGCCTGAATTTATATGAAAGTTAAGTATGTTCAAGATAAGTACGTATAGTGACACTCAAGGTCCCCCGTGATAGGACTTTAATCTAGACTAAGGTCCTAAGGTAGATGGGGGATGTGAAACAAGTGCCATTTACAAGCAAGATATCTCAGGCCAAAAGAGCCACCCGACCTATATAGTCACCTAGTGTAGCTAATTTGTTACACTTTTTATGTGATGCCTACGTGAGCATCAAATTTATGAATGTTTAAGTTAAAAGAATTTTATAATATGCTTACATGATGATTTTGATGATATAATTTATGATATGTACGATATGCAAATGATCCATGGTTGTCACACCCTGAATTTTTTTTTATAAGAAGATAAACTAATAATTATTTAATAAATAAAAAAAATAAAAGTAAAGCATGGTTCCATCTAGATAACGGAACAACGTCTAGAATAGTAGGGTTCCTGTCTGAATATTTTAAAAAAATATCATAATAACTTCTAAAATCAAGGACTTCAATGGTCATTACCCATTACCCATTATCCAACAATCAGGCATTCACAACATGATAAAAGTTATGTTCATAACATAATACACCTAACATAATACAAAATGGATTTCATCCACATCATGCAACCATCAAAATCACAACTATTCATCAGTGTCCTTTACCTGCATCTGAAAAATATTTATAACAACGGGATGAGTACAAAACTCAATAGGAAAATCTTTTACTATATTTAAATAAATACGTGGTGGCCTATGTAAATGTAGTGGTACCTATTCATGCATGATGCCATATAAATAATTGACATAACAAATGCCAAACTAAGTAATCCTCACATTCCTCCATTTAGAGTAATACCTCAACAATAGTGGGCCAATATTATAAATAATATCTACAACATATAAAGAATTTGGGTAAGTACTTCTTCTACCTCCGCCCGTCGGCGATAGGCAAGTAAATTCTGCGGTTACCCAATCAAGATTGGAGGGCCCCGTATACCCCATTTGGCCAAAGTATTGGGTGTTTACAAGACACCCGAGCTACAAGCCCCGAATATATATATTTTTCTCTACCAATTTTCTTTCATAAACAACATTTCTATACATATATAAAAATTAACTACCAACATCCTCATAATCAAATTTCCAAATTCATGTAAATTGGGTTTGTAATACTCCGAACTCGTTAATGTCCTTTATTTACGTAATCCACTCATTCATTCATTTCATACCCTTTTGTGCAATATTTGAATGTCTTCCCAGTACCCCTTGAGTATGAGTTATCAGTGTCATTGCCCTCTGGGGATTCCATGTTATGTTATAAGGTTTACAATGCCTGTGAAATTCGTGTCAATGACATACCTATATGGTCACTCAGTTTAGCCGAGTTGTTATAGTTTTCAGCTATGTTATGCCTATGTGCATCTTTCAGATATGTTATGTATGACTATAGAAGTATGTATGAAATATCTATGTGAGCATCACATTTATGAAAGTTATATTTCAAGAAAAAGTTATGTTCATACTCACATGTTTTATATATATGATGTATGTATGATATGAAATTATACATGGCATTGATGTTATTCACTAAGCTTTAGCTTACGTTTTCAAAAAAATAAATTTCAGGTAGCCAATCCGAAGAGCCATAGAAGGAGGCGTCATGTGGATTTAGTTTTGTAGCCTATGGGCCTTATGCTATGTAGAATGTATGGCCACGACATGTATAATTTAATTTGGTCATAAGATATATGTAAATATTTGAACGTAGGCACAACTCTGTGTACAGTATGGACGTGATACTTTAATACTTTTAGTTATGATTACATTTCCCCAAAAGAAAATTTTATATCATTTTAATGAGTATGCACAAGAAGACAAGTAAGTTGGCCTTGGCGGGTAAGCCGTCGACCATCACGTGTCCGCGATCCGCATAGGCCGGATTGTGGGGCGTGACAGTTAGAGAGAGCATAAATTGAAGTTGTTGCACCGGAGACCAACATGATACTTACTACCATGATTGCTCAACCAACATTGATAGAAGTTGTAAGATTACGACAACCGGAGGACCCGTACTTGTGGAAAGTTTATGAAGAGATGGGAGTGAATATTAAACCTGATTTCACTTTGCAAGATGGAACTCTTAGATTCCAAGGCCGTTTATATGTTCCGAACATACCAGAGATTAAAAGACAAATTTTAGAAGAAGCTCACAACACAAAGTTTACAATGCATCCAAGAGGAATGAAAATGTATAGAGACCTGAAAGAAACATTTTGGTGGCCAGAAATGAAGAAAGAGATAGCTGAATTTGTGTCACAATGTTTACAATGTCAGCAAGTCAAGGTAGAACATCAAAGGCCAGCGGGACTACTACAATCGCTACCAATACCGGAATGGAAATGGGAGCACATCACCATGGATTTCGTAGTTGGATTATCGAATTCGCCAAGGGGTTGTAATGCCATTTGGGTCATAGTGGATCATCTCACCAAATCAGTGCATTTCTTGCCAGTGAAAACTATGTTTACGTTGTTGAAA
>BRYF01000025.1:6796148-6798648 GCA_030159135.1 Actinidia polygama | reverse complement strand
GGTCAACAATTCATGATATATATGGATAATTATATAGTACACCCCTAGAGTTTATAGTTAATATTATAATTAAACCTATAAATTTTAGTTCGTCAAATTTCATCCATAACTAATCTGGAATAAAAATAACTATTACACGCGAATATCTCTAGACCCATTCCGGTCATATGTGGGCCCTCAAACATACAACCCAATATCCACAATTGTAAAAAAAAATATTTTATAAATAAAAATATAAATAACTAATTATATAAATGATAAAATTACCTGAATCGTCACAATGGTATTTTACGTTCATGCATTGATGTTTTTCACTAAGTTTTTAATTTACGTTTTCGAAAACCTTTTCAGGAAGCCAAAACGAAGAGCCATAAAAGGAAGTTGAAGCATAGATTGTAGTTTTGTAGCCAAGAGTTTTATGTATTGTATTGATAGACTAGATTATGGATTATGTAGTAATATTGGCCACGTGATGTAACACCCCGCATCCGTAAATCCCATTCATTACGTATATTATGACGTATATAATCATTAGAGAGAGTAATATAAGTTTAAGGATCCAAAAGAACCAATTTAGATTAGCCAATATTCAAAAGTCCTAAACTTATAACTTCTGCCCAGGATCCTTCTTAGCGTTCGAACGCCAAGATGAGCGTTCGAACGGTCGAGCATTTTGCCTAGGCGCTCAAATGCCCATTGACAGCACATTTGGAGCGTTCGAACGGTAAGGCCAAAAACCCAAAATTTCAAGTCTCGCATGTTTCAAACTGTAAGCAAGAGGGTTCGAACGCCATTGCCTAGAATCCTTCTAAGCGTTCGAACACCAAAAGAGAGCGTTCGAACGCCCATAGTAGAAACAGGAAAATGAAAAAGGGAACACGAACTTAAAATGGGGAAAACCACATGGGATCATTTCCCAACTCAGCCTTTACAATCACACATATATCCACTTACTCCTTTACTTCCCTCACTTCCAATACACACACACACGCGTATACGGAGAGAGGGAGAGAAAAGAGAAGAAAGAAGAGGAAGAAAAGAGAGAGATTGGAGCATGGGGGGGGAGCTCAACTCAAGTTAAGAAGCCATTTTAGTAAGCTCAAGGAAGCATTGAGAAAGGTATAAACACATAACCCATGCATTTGAACATATATGTATACTTAGGTTTTAGTTTATTTTGAAACTTAGATCTACTAAGTTAGGTTTCGAATTAAAGGCCTATTTTAAGGTATGATAGTGTCTTTGAGTGGTGTATTGTACCCTCAAAATATTGGAAAGATTCAAGTTAGTTGATAGTGATTTGGTAGAAAATTCAAGAATCAGTCACTGTTCATGTCACTGAACGCAGGGAGCGTTCGAATGCCCAAGAACAGCGTTCGAACGGTCTAGCATTCGAACGCCTAGAAGAGAGTTCGAACGGCCCAGCGTTCGAACGCCACTGGTAGAACACTTTTGAGCGTTCGAACGCCCAGACCATTTTAGGCAGAATTGACTTTTTTTTCCCTAAGGCTTAGTGGGTTTAACCAAAGTATGTTAGGTAATTAATTGACCTATATAAAGTCCTTAGACCATGTTAAGAGGTTTTTAACCTAGTATTAATAATTCCTTACTTCACTTGTAGGGACACGCAATCTAAGGAGATCAAGGTGAGTAACACGATGTTATGAACAAATTTATGTATTTTCAAAATATTTTCAAAGTATATTATGTATGTACAATTGTTTTTCATGCTTTCAATGCATCAACATTATTTTAAATACGAATACCATGTCTTCAAATGCTATGATATATTCTTATGATATGAATGAAAAACCCATGGATGGTTAATTTATATGCAAAATGAATATGTTCAAATTATATGCATGTGACACTCGGGGTCCCCACTGACGGGACTTAAACCAAGTCAGCCAGTCCTAAAAGGTAGATGGGAGGACGTGAAATAAAGCCATCTACAAAAGAGATATCTCAGGCCTAAAGAGCCGCCCGACCTATATGGTCATCATGTCATGCCGGGTTGTTACGTTTTATGATATGCTATGTATATTTATGAAAGCATGTGATGCCATGTTTATGAAAGTTAAATGTTCAAGAAATATATACGATACTCACATTGCTTACGCTATGCTATGCTATGTATGATATGAAAATGATCCATGGTATTTTACGTTCATGCATTCGTTGTTATTCACTAAGCTTTGGCTTACGTTTTAGAAAAACAAATTTCAGGTAGTCAATTCGAGGAGCCGAAAGGAGGTTGAACAAGTCAGACTTAGTTTTGTAAGCCCGAGAGGCTTTATGTTGTATTGTGAGGGCGAGACCCTATGCTATGTATTTAGTCTATGTAAGTTTGAAGTTCGATTTGGGATGTACGTAAATTGAATTTCATAGGCACAGCTCTGTATACTGTATGGTGACACGCACACCTTATTAATTTCATGTTATGATGCTTCCGCGCAAGAGAAAAACTTATCGTTATTTTAAACGCCCATTGACATCACAT
>BRYF01000025.1:6756148-6758648 GCA_030159135.1 Actinidia polygama | reverse complement strand
ACCATACCTTCTCCGAGGCCCGTGGGAGGAAGAGCGCCCATCCTGGGCACTGTCCTCGGTCTTGAGGCCTCCTCAGTAGTCCCTCCGTAGCCGAGAAGATTCTTCGGGGGGTAATTCCTCTGGCTGGCCAAGAGAAGGTGAGGCAAGTTGTCTTTGGATTAGACAGCCACAAAATTCTTTCACCACCTCGGCCAGGTACTACCTCAGTTCTGCACCCATTTTTCCTTAACGTTCCTCGTCCAAGTCGATCTAAAAAGGAATTTTTATAAGAGGCTCTCAATCTGGGATATTCCCTGGCCGTGCGAGGCAGGGAATCTGTAGGGGAGGTGTCTTTTCAACAAGTGCGGGTAGCTTCACTAGAGAGCGAAGTTTCCTGCCTTCAAAAATTTTTCAGCGACCTGGAATAACAGCTAGCTGAGGCCCGAGCTCAAGAACAGTAGGCTATCGATGAGCATGCTAAGATGAAGGTTGACCAGAACTCCCTTGTCGACAAGTTGGAGAGGTCAGGCGCGCTAGCGGTGGAGTTGCGGGATGCGGTGGGTAAAGATCAGTCGTTTGCCGTGGAGGAATTCAAATCCTCGTCAGATTTTCTGGAAGCGGTTGAAAACGCTGCCTCCAAGTATTTTGGCGAAGGATTTGACTTTTGTAAACGGCAGCCTCATCGCCACCATCCCGATCTTGCTATTAACTTAGAGGACACAGACCTGGATCTCGACCTTTTAGCCAAGGAGGACGAGGCCGCCGAAGGAGAGAAGAAGGGCAAGGACGAGGGAAAGAAGGCACTAGCTCTCCCCCGTCCTGAATACTTGTATTTTTTTTTTTGTAATGGCGATATATTACCCTTATATGAATGATAATACTCTTCCTTGGACTTCCATTTTGCTCTGGTATTGGAGATCTTCAATCTTTAAATGTAATTTACATGTCCAAATAAAATTGGAGCCCTTTTTGGCGAACAAACATCGAATTCGCTTAAGGCGATCAAATAATTCGGCGAGATCATTCAAATAATGACGATTAAAATTGTTTGACAAGAATGTTGCATTTTGTAATGCATATCTTGTGTCGGTGATCACAAACTTGAGAGATGGCGAGGTGAAATTTTCTGTTTAGGTGAAAATGCCAACTTACTAAATAAATAGGCTGTTTAGGCGAATTGTCAATTTACCTTAGCAATGTAAATTGGGGTATTTCAAGGACCTTGGCGACAAGAATTTCAATGGGTTCGTGATGTCATTCCAAGGAAAGTAAAATTCTTGATAATGTATTCTTGATAACGGCGACATCTACAATAGCGATCAAGACGCCTTATTATATCGTAATGAATGGGCGTGCTTGATAATGGTCAAATCCTCAATGGCGATCAAGATGTGGCGATATCCACAATGGCGAGCAAAATGCCTGTCCTTTTATAACGAACTGGCGATCTTGATATTGGCGACATTCTTTATGGCGATCAAGATGCCTCCGTCGTTTTGTAACGAACTGGCAATCTTGATATTGGCGAAATCCATGATAGCGGTAATGGTGTGATAACAATCAGACTTGGTGACATCATATGGTAAAACAAAAATAAAATTTTATTGAAATAGGCGATTTATTACAAAAAAAATAATAATCTGGAGCGTGTTCTTAGAATGGCTACCAGAAGATTCACTGGTAGTATTTCTTCAAGTGCTCGGCGTTCCAAGGGTGATGGTGTGTATTTTCGTTCATGTCTTCCAACCAATAAGTTCCTGGTTTGGATACTTCTTTTGTAGACAATGTGACATTTCGTAAGACTAGGTTGCCTGGTAGAAAATATATGTGCTTAACCCTCTAGTTGTAGTATCTGGCGACTTGGTGTTTATAAGCTGCTTGGCGTACTTCGGCCCTTTCCCTCCTTCCATCGAGGAGATCAAGGTTGAGTCTCAGCTCGGTTTCATTGTTCTCCCTATTGAAATTTGAGGTTTTGAAGCTTGACATTCATATCCCGACAGGTATAACTGATTATGGCGAAGTAGTGGCGAAGTTTTATGGCGGCGATAAGTAGGGCATAGGCGAGCTTCTCAATTTTCAAATATATGGTCTCAGCTCCCATGAGGACTTTACTGACATAATATATCAGTTTCTGAACCTTGTCTTCTTCCCGGATTAGCACAACACTTAATGCTATTGGCGAGATGGAGAGGTATACGAATAATTCTTTTTCCATGGTCGGAACAGTAAGCAAGAGTGGCGAGCTGAGATACTCTTTGAGCTATTGAAATGTTGTTTCCGATTCCTCGTTCCATTGGAAGGTTTGATTTTTTTTCAAGATTTGGAAGAATGGAAGACATTTGTCGGCTGATTTAAAGACGAATCTATTAAGGGCGGCAACTCACCCGGTCAACTGTTGCACTTCGTGGATATTCTTGGACGAGCTCATTTCGAGAAGGGCCTGAATTTGATTTGTATCTGCCTCGATTCCGCGTTTGGTCACCAAAAATCCAAGGAATTTGCCAGACGGTACTCCAAAAAT
>BRYF01000025.1:6736148-6741148 GCA_030159135.1 Actinidia polygama | reverse complement strand
TCTTTACATTCATGAACGCTTATTGAATGATCATTTATGAAAGGTTTGAACTTGTCATTTAATAAGTAAATAATATATGCCTAATGTTCGCATAAATAATTGAGGAAATGGAACGATTGACAAAAGTTGGATTGACCTACCAACTAGGGTGTCAAGAGAATGCCATCAAGGGATTGAAGATTTCCTTGAATTTGCCTATAGACGTAGGCCTGTTGGTTCACTTATTAGTTGTCCATGTAGGAATTGTCTGAATCGCTACAATTTTTCTTGAGAGGAAGTACGTACTCATCTAAAGATTTCTGGCTCCATCCAAGTTTGTCTAAATAATAAATGCTAACATTAAATCCTAAGCCCAAAGCCCGAAACCAAAACCAAAAACTTAAAACCCACACCATTAACCCCCTAAACAACTTAAGGCCCCAAACCCAACACACTAACTCCTGAAGTGTACCCATTCACGTGCTCCATCCAATCATATCTCTGTCATAACTGTTTAAAACAAAGCAAGTTAATAAAGGCGAACTTGCTCACTTGCAAGTATGAAATAGAGTATTCAAGAATGAACCAGAGTAGTCAAATACAACATACGCAAGGATTGTATTCTTACGGTAAGAAAATCATACTTACTTTTTTCTTAATCCAAGCCAAATGGAGAAGAGGACCACATCGAGATCAAGTAGCGTGAGTGAAAGCCCTGCAAAAGAGGGGCCCTACAAAAGAGTACCTTGTTCGAGGCAAATCAACCTAGAATCATTAGTTGCCATAGAACAAGGGTCTCAGTATTTTGCATCATGATTTTGTGTACCATGAATGGAAACAATGATGTGCATGGAAACTCTGTGAATGGAAAAAGAAAACTGCATGTGAATGGAAACAATGTTATTAATGGGACCTGTGACTTTACCACAAGTGGTCTGGGTTTTTCTTAACTGGGCTTTCCATATTATCTTAAATTGGGCTAAAATTCTAAAATGCAAAAGAGTTGTTGTTCAATAATATGCTAGTCAATCATGAACTCTTTTAGGAAGTTTGACGAGTCGTAGTTTTAACTTTTATTTTTAAAAAAATTCATGAGTAGTTTGAGTTTGAGTAAAGTTCATAAGGTTTATGTCAAATTTTGAGTCAATGTAGTCAAATTTTTAACCTTGAATCCACCAACTCACCCACTTAAAAAAAAAAAATTAACACCTTATTCATCCCGAACTACGTATGGCTTGATTCCTTCAAAAAGTGATACGTAGGCAACCCTGTCCATTAGGTGCGACCTGATCCTTGAAAAAATTTCTTTCCTTCTGAGCTCAATCCACAATCCACTATGGAGGGAACCTACCCAATAAATTCGAACATTGAAGATGATTCCTGAAACATCTAGAATTTTTTTCACCTTGTCGTTTGAAGGAATATTGATGATTATTGACTCGCCTTGAAAGTACAAAGATGTTTGACTTGCCTAGCTATGGCCCGTTCCGAGATTTGGAAAAGATTGAAGTGTCGAACAAGAACCTACCCTTCATTGATCCCAACTTCCGTCAATTGAAACTTCACCTTGGGTCGAAATAATGTTATTAAAAAAAAAAAAAGCTCGCTAGATTGAAAACCCGAGAAGGCGGTCTAGGCAAAAGTTAAGAGCATAAATGAAAGATAAAGAATGAGAGAAAAATGAATGGAAGCCTTAGATAATGATTTTGAGTTGGGAGAGCTAACATTCATCAAAAGGGGGGAAGATAACCAAACTTAAAAAGACGTATGCCTTGATCTTATGTCTATGATATTTTTTGTGTCTAAGTCGTGTAATTCAAAGTAAAGAAAGGCCATCTATTTTTCTACCCAAACACTAAATTATCCCTTGCACCTAGTTTCTTTCGAGGGCAACCCGTTAGACAACCTATGTGTCAAAATTATGAGCATGAAAGGAAAAAATTTCAATCTTTGAGTTTATTGTGATAGCTCTTAAACACAGTAGAAAAGATACCTCCACCTCTCAGAATCGAGTGGTCTATCATTCTGTTAAGAAAGAAGATTTGAATTGAAAACCCGAAAAAGCATTTTTGTGTCGTGATCGTGTCTGTCTTTAGAAAAAAAATTTGCTTGTTATTTTTACTTGCCAATTCCCGAGAGCATCCATGGTTAAGAAAGAAGATTTGATTGAGCGTGCATCATCATCATCACTAGCCAAATTTGAGAGAAGATTGGCAAACCATATTAAAGTGTTGGAATTCCCGAATCATTGGCGGTATCTTCTTCTTGGAGTGAACCTTCCAAGAATGCACTTTTGTAGAGATAGATTTCTCATTTTTTGTTTGAGTTTTGATTTTCGTTTTCAAAAAAGAAGTCACCAGTTTTCTATCTTGCAATTTTTTTTCACTTAGACAGATTTCTATGTTGTGTTCTCATCGTAGATTTCCGTGATATAGATTTCTCACACTTAATCAATAGGGATAGATTTTTCAATAGATATATTTCTCACTCGTATTGATTAGGGATAGATTTTCCAAGAGATAGATTTCTCATCCACCCGTATTGATTAGGGATATTTCTCACCCATTGATAGGGATAGATTTCTCACCCATTTTATACAGGGATATATTTTCCAAGAAACCTGCGAACTCTGTTTTTCTGATATGACTTCTAAGCCTGTTTTGAGCATTCTAAACTCAAAATTAGAAAAATGCTATTTGAAACAAAGTTGTAAATATTTGAAATAACTATTTTACGACACTTGAATCAAATCAAAATGTTTTCGTATGAGGGAGTTTTGTCCAAAATACTAACTCTAATTTTAAAACAAAAATATAGCGTAACTTTGGATTGATTTTTGATCTTAAAATGGCGTCCTCATGCGGTATTTTTAACATATTTTTTAATTTTAACAAGGATAAAGTATATTACTCAACCCTAGAGCATTTAGATCATTCTCTAAGCTATTAAACACAAAAAGAATAGGAGAGGAGAGTGAGGTTACCTTGTGAAAACGGTTTGGTTCACTAAGTTTTTCCTTTCTATTTTATTTCTTCTTCTCTCTCTTCTCCCTTTTCTCTTCTTCTTTCTCTCTCACTCTCTCAGCAGCTCCTTTCTCTTTTCCTTTTATTCTCTCTCTCTTTCCTTTTTCCTGCACTAGATGTGGGCTTGTGTCCTTGTGGCAGGAGTTGTGTACTTGGGGCATGGGTCATCTAATGACATAAAGGGCAAGTCACCAAAGTCATTAATGGCTTGTGGTGACTTATGGTGGTGAGTCACACCACCATGTGGTCTTTATTGGTCCACGTGGTTCTTTCTTGAATGCTTGACACATATCCATTTTTTTTTACGTTTTAACAGAAAATATTTTCATATACAAATTTATATTTCTGTAAAAATTCTCAAAAAATTCTACTTAATAGAACATAACATACATTAATTTCACATAAATAACATGCATTTTATCTATTTAGTATTTATCGTGTCTAATTTATATATCTAATATACTTAATTAGATATTTTAAAATTTTGGGATCTTATAGAAATCATATGGAGGTAGTGTATCCAATTTTACGATACTTGACGTCAATTTTAAGATACTTGACGTCAACACAGGGAGGAGAATTTTGTTCTCTAAACATGATCATTTGCATGCTGATCTATTAGATATTGGAGATCTACTTCGGATTATTGCACATTATTGGAAACTTCGTAACATGGAGCAGCAAGAAACAAGTTGTGGTTGATCGGTCTAAGGCAGAGGCAAAGGTTCAAGCTATGACTCATGGGATTTGTAAATTGTTATGGTTGAAGTCATTATTGAAAGAATTGGGTTTTGATCATCATGGGTCTATGACGTTATACACAATAAAGCTGCTATTAATATTGCAAACAATCAGATTGAACAAGATAAGACCAAGCATAGAGAATCAACTTGCTGATATACTTACTAAGGGAGTTTATTTTACTCCTTCCTCAATATGCTATCCAAAATATTTTTACACCAGCTTGAGGGGGACTATTGAGTGTGGTCATTTTAATTATAAGTGAGTATTTTTGTAATATGGAGATAGTAGTATAAATACGCAAGAGTTAAGGGAGAGAACCCTAATTTAGTTTCTCCTACAATGTTCTTTCTCTCTCCTATTCTCAGCCTTTCTCTTCTCCAATTCTATCTAGAAGACAATACCCACTTACATTATGCTAAAGGCAAAATGGAAAATCACTCCAATCCCCACGTGAGTTCGAAACCTACGAAAGAGAACCCCTGGCCATTGTCTCAGCCGGTAGCCAGTCAAGGCCACTCCAATCCTCAAGTTAGTGATAGCTCTAAAGAAGATAAATATAGAAAATTTAATATTGGAGAGTTTTACTTGGGGCCTAGGCAACCTATTAGGATGACCAATAATATGCTATGATAGAAGCTCAACGAAGATGACGGGATCCATCATGAGTCTGAGGCCTACAAAAGAGGACTTAGTGCCCCGGCCGATGACGAGCTGGGGCACTCCGAGTTCAAGTTAGTGTTGGCCCACAAGGAGATATGTACAAAGAATTGAATTCATGATATTATACCTTAATTGGAAGTGTCGATGTTATGCCAAGGTATCTCATTCACGTGGTCTATCCAATCAAATCCGAAGTCATTCCTAAGCAACATCAAGAAAGAAAGTGAATAAAGTCAATGTTCTGCATACCCAAATAAGAAATAATGTAGTTAAAAGTACAACACAGGCGATGATTGTATATTGTGTATTTATAGAGAAATTCATACCTAATTACAATACGATAAATGCCAAATGGAGAAGTTGACTATATACACTATGAGTTCTAGACCTACGAAGTTAGTGCCAGGGGTGCCTCTCACGCTTTAGTTATGGCACATTAGAAGAAAATATAAAAAAATGAATGCATTAATTTCATGCCTTAAAATTTCCGGGTGTGGATCTGTAGTAGGAGGGCTTCACATGAGGCAAATGGATCCAAATCGAATGGTCCATCCAATAAAGTTCGATCCAGTCAACCTCGCATAAAATAAAGAA
>BRYF01000025.1:6723648-6726148 GCA_030159135.1 Actinidia polygama | reverse complement strand
GTTCGAACGCTAAGAAGGATTTTTGACACTGGCGTTCGAACGCCCATTCGAACGCTAAGAAGGAATTTGGCTAATCAAGGTTCGAACACCCTGCTTACAGTTCAAAATGTGCGAAAGCTTGAAATCTTATTTTTGGCCTTACCGTTCGAACGCTCATATTGGCGTTCGAACGCTCAGAAGAAAACTGGGCAGAATTTGTAAGTTAAAGGCTTTTGAAAAATTCTAACTTACATTTGGTCTCTTTGACTTTTTGTCTTCAATTTGTCCACTTTAATTATCGTGCGTGGTATAATTCATACGATTTATGGAATCGGCTGATTCGGGGTGTTACAGCCGTGCTACGCACGGGCAAGTTTTCAAAATAAGCAATCCATTAACTAAGAATCTAATCTAATGCATTAATAGTGTTGTTAACTTAAAAAAACTACAAAAATCAAAAAGTTTTGGGATCAAATTAACAAAATAAAAAAGTTATGGGACTAAATTAAAAATGATAGAAATTTAAGGATCTAAAATGTAATTTATAGCAACTCTAGGGATAAAACTGCAAAAATCAAAAAGTTTTAGGATCAAATTGACAAAATAAATAACTTTTGAGACCAAATTGAACATAATAAAAACTTAGGGGTCTAAAATATAGTTTACAGTAACTCTAGGGACCAATCGATAATTATCAATAATTTTAGGGACCAATTGATAATTAATAGAAATTCTATGGACGAAATTATAATTATCAAAAATTATAGGGACTGAAACTATAATTTATCAAAAAAAATGGATCAGGGGCAAAATTAGAAGAAAAGTTGGTGGTCATTGGTAGGGACCAATCTGTAATTCACAAAAATTCTAGAGACCAAATTATAATTATCAAAAACTCTAAGGACTGAAACTGTAATTTACCAAAAAAAAATTTAGTGCAGGGGCAAAATCAGAATAAAAGTTGGTTGTCATTGTGGTTACTGTACACTCACATTTATTAGTATATATATATATATATATATATATATATATATATATATATATATATATATATATATATATATATATGAGAGAGAGAAAGAGAGAGAGAGAGAGAGAGAGAGAGAGAGACCCACCAACAAAATTTTTCTATTTATAGAGCCATGAATTTCATTCACTGCCATTGCAATAGCATGATCAAGACCCGACCAAGTTGTATATGAATTTGGAGATCAGAGATGGAGAGGTTGGCCGTAGAGCTGATAACCGCCGGTCTACTAGTGTCTGTCTCTGCAAAAATAGGTAACTACGTACTGCATATATACAATTTATTACTATTTTATTATTAGGTTATTTGTTTCTGTGAGGTGTGGATTCACGAAATGAGGGAAAGGAAATCGAGGATAGACATTTGCGGTAGTCCAGTGGCGGTGCAAGTTGCTGCGTTCAGTCACGAATCAACAATGTGCCTAGCTGCAGCACAGAAACAGTGAGAATGGCCGCTGGAGCTGTTTTCGAAAAATGGTTCCCCGACGGTCAAGTTAGATGATCGGAAGTGTATGTAGAGAGAGAGAGAGAGTATATATGTTTCATCGAGTGAATGCGAGAGTACCTCTAAGATAAAGAAAAGCTAACTTTGGCGCGGTTGCTCCACCGAGCTTACTAAATAGCGACAACTCGGGATTACTAGTGGCCTTAGTTAAGACAATGCCTATGTACGATGGTGTTTCAACCGAGCTTCGGCGCATGAGTCACCTAGATTACTTCATAATAATAGCTCGGTAGCGATGCCCACCCTAGCAAATCACCTCACAAAAATTAGTAATTTACCCCTAGAATATATCATAAATACAATTTTGATCCCACAAAAAAATATTTTCATGAGTTTAACCTCACTGAGATTAATTTCTGATTCCGCCCCGGATCATAGGATAACTATCAATTCTATTAAAAGATCTCTATGTATACCACCAACTCATCATTTGTACATTAATTACTCATTTAGTTCTGCAACTGGTTCTTTTAACGAAAAAGTAACAGCTATTTAGAGTAGCTCTAGCATAATTTCCACAAGGATAAATTATTTAGTGATCTTGGAGCAAATCCTGGTACTCTAACTTTAGAGAGATTGGTCTAAATAGCAAGTTTCATTGATTTTTTTGGTCTAGTTGTAATTAACATGTGTAATTCATTGAATAGCGTAGAGTAATACTCTAAGAGCACCAAATAATCCCTCTTTGTTAAGGGTTACAAGCGTTGGCCCCATGCTATCTGTTGTGCGGAAGTATCCAAAAATATACGAAACAACTACAACCCAAAGATGGCTATGAATACGGAGAAGAATAATCAAATAAACTTGTAATATAAAAACAAATGAAAGAGAGAATAACCAAATGAAAACGAAAAAAGCCAAATTTTATGTGGTTCGGCTATGTGCCAACGTACATGAACAGTCAAACGAGCAAATATTTTTACTAACAAATTAAAAAAATGCTCTAAAGAGCTACAATAGATAATTTTGTGAAGAAACCCTCTCTCAAAA
>BRYF01000025.1:6706148-6713648 GCA_030159135.1 Actinidia polygama | reverse complement strand
AGCCTTACACTACTCTGAATGAACTTTATACTGGTTGTTGAAACTTGTAAAAAAACCAACTGACATCAAATAGTTAGACTATAATAATATATTCAGATAAAAACAAACGCAACAAAGGTGTGTATATGTGACCGAGATAAGAATTTACCATCATTTATACTACCATTCCTTCTCGAGAAGACCCACAACCCATTATGACAAGGCCAAAACTCGTAATTGCCTGAGACCCAAATAAACTTGTCCAAGTAAAGATCCTTGTTTTGGTTCTCGGTTACCATTCTGGACTAGAGTTGTTGGTTGATGCTTAGCATAAGATAATGGTTGCCCATGAAGAGGTTTGTGGCGGGCTCTCGCTTAGGCCGAACTATGGTATAGATGTTCAGCATGTCAGAGGCGGAGAATGGCAGCCCCTCCATTCGCATCAATGTATCAACTATGATCACGGTCCTCACGAAGTTGATAGACACCTGCATGAAGGTAAAGCCACAGCGAGCCATGACCTCCTTTAACATCGTACTGACTGGGAACTGAAGTCCGACCTAATGAATCAGCCATGTGTGGACCGAGAATGCGATCTCCAAATCCTCGCACCCCTTTGCACTACTCATTTGGGTCAGGTTGCTCTACAAGGACGTCATTCTGGATCTCGTGATCCCTCCTAAAACGTTCTAGTGCAACGTCATTGTTGTTTAGAATTGAATAGTTATATGTTCAAATATTTAATTATTATGTGAAATGAATATTCATTTTATCATACAATTGAATGTTATTTTATAATATCATGAATTGATATGGATATTTTATATATATATATATATATATATATATCATGAGATGATATATCCCTAAGTTATCTAGAGATATGATAAATGTGTATAAATTAAATTTACACACGGGATATATATTAATCGTTGATCCTAGTAACTTTAATTAGTTCGTAGTCAGTGATGAGTTTGGACATCTCATATGCGAAGACTATAATACTATTACCCTCTATATGATAGCATGGTTTATCTCAATCAAAAGTAGGTGACTTTGAGTTAAAGTATCGGTGTATTATGAATACACTGAATTGGATTGTCGTGAGAAAGTAAATCATATAAAACTATCAGTTTATGATGAAATCTTACATTTGATATTTACAATTGACCCTTAATCCTGAGAAAACGGTAAACTCAAGCTTTTGACATTGTTCACTTTGATTTACCAACGAATGAGGTTAATTAAAGTCAACATCTCAGAATCTTGGGTGGTCATTGTTAGGTTTGTGAGAGTACTTAATTATCAATATGGAATCTCACTCTCTTTTAGGAGAGAGAGTGTGACAACCCCCGACGCCCACGCGGCTCCATGCGGTACTAGGAGATGTCACGCCGGTTTCCTTTGTCCTTTTTTCCTTTAAAATTTTTCTTTTCGTTTCGTTTGCGGAAGCAAAACATGTATATTTATTTTTTTGGAGCCAAAATAGAATCAGTATTAAATTCATTCATGTCTATAACACATGCCCATAACAGTAGAGAAACTGTACCTGTTTTATCATTATATGTATAAGCTTACATATGTTCAAAAGACCTCGAACATTCTAGTCCGGGCTACACTACATGAATTCAAGTTCTTGTCACATAACCTAACAAGTGTCACTTAAGGTTTACATTGCTCAGAATGCAATTCAAAATATGTAGTTCTATCGCTCTACTCCACTTGTTTTCCTTTGTTTCCTGAAATATTGTAAGAAACAATGTTTCTAAGCATGATTGCTTAACATATAACCATAATCTCTAACATACGTTTTGATATACATATCAAAGACATAAAAATACCATCGTAGATGCATGTAACATATCATAACGTAACATAAGCTAAATCATTTGATAGTTTGAAACATGTTGAAAATTCATGCTAATACTTGTGCCCGCCTTTAGTCGGGTATCATATGTTATAGTTCATACTAAGATTTATCATTTGACCATGCGTATAATAGTCAACATGAATATTGAAACATACATTATACACTGTGACCCCCCGTCCTTAGTCGAGTTTGATAACATACTTCCACATCCCCTTGAGTCGGGGTATGCTGGCTGATTACCTTCCCGAAAGGTATAAACATATGGTACACAAGCATATACATACAAAATCTTTTCGAAAGATTCTTATCTAAGTCATGAATTTAATTTGCATAACATAACATAATTTCATGCATATATCGTAGTATAAAAGAGTAATTTACTCTGCTTTAAAGATTAAGGTTACTTTGTAACACTTCGCATCCGTAAATCTTATTTAATCGCATGAATTACGCCGCGTACGATAATTAGGGTGGACTAATTAAAGACAAGAGTCCAAAAGATCAGTTAAAGCTAGCAAGTATTCAAAAGCCACAAACTTGTGATTTCTGCCCAGTTTCCTTCTTAGCGTTGAACGCCAGGATGAGCGTTCGAACGGTCGAGCATTTTGCCTAGGCATTCGAACGCCCATTGACAACACATTTGGAGCGTTCAAACGGTAAGGCCAGAAGCCCAAATTTCAAGCCTCGCATGTTTCGAACTGTAAGCAAGAGGGTTCAAACCTTCAATGTAAAAAATCCTACTGAGCGTTCGAACGGCCTTTCGAACGCCATAACCCAGAATCCTTCTGAGCGTTCGAACGCCAAAAAGGAGCGTTCGAACGCCCATAGTAGAAACTGAAAAATGAAAAAGGGAACACGAAATTAAAATGGGGAAACTACATGGGATCGGAAGAGAACCCCATAGAAGTCCTTTTTGAAGCTCAAGTAAGCTATTGGGAGAGGTAAAACCTCTAATCCATGTATATATATGTGTATGTGTAGTTTAGGGTTTTGGGTTTGTTTCAACCTTAGATCCCTTAAGATTTAATGATTAGTTTTGTTTGATTTGGAGTTATTGTGACCTCATAGACTAGTTTCACATACTCTAAGAGTCTTAGAATGAGTTGGGTTGATTTTGGTAAAGTTTGATAAGAAATTAGTAAGATCAGCTACTGTTCATGTCATGAACGCAGGGAGCGTTTGAACGCCCAAGAACAGCGTTCGAACGGTCACCCTAGCGTTCGAACGCTCAGATGAGAGTTCGAACGCCAAGGCCATTTCTAGGTAGAATTGATCTTTTTTCCCTAAGGCTTAGTGAGTTTAACCAAAGTATGTTAGGTAATTAATCAACCTATATAAAGTCCTTAGACCATGTTAAGAGATTTTTAACCTAGTACGAGGAAGCCCAAGGTCAAGTCAATAGTTTTGTTAGTTAAATTATTATCAGTGAACCTAATATTAATAATTCCTTACTTCACTTGTAGGGACACGCAGTCTAGCACCTAGCCAAGGAGATCCAAGTGAGTAACACGATGCCATAGACAAAACATATGTACTTTAAAAACGTTTGTGAACCATACTATGTATATCAATTATTTTTCATGTTTCAATGCATTAAAAAGATGTTATGATACGAATGCCATGTCTTTCAAATGTATGATATGTTCTTATGATATGAATAAAAACCCATAGATGGTTGATTTACATGTAAAATAGATATGTTTAAATTATATGCATGTGACACTCGGGGTCCTCTCTGACGGGACTTAAACCAAGTCAAATAGTCCTAAAAGGTAGATGGGAGGAGGTGAAATAAAGCCATCTACAAATGAGATATCTCAGGCCTAAAGAGCCACCCGACCTATATGGTCATCATGTCATGCCGGGTTGTTACGTTTTATGATATGATATGTATGTTTATGAAAGCATGTGATGCCATGTTTATGAAAGATTATGAAAGTTAAATGTTCAAGAAAAGTTATGTACGCTCACATTGCTTACGCCATGCTATGTTATGTATGATATGAAAGTGATCCATGGTATTTTACGTTCATACATCTGTTGTTATTCAATAAGCTTTAGCTTACGTTTTTATTTAAAAAACTATTTTCTAGGAAGTCAAGCCGAAGAGCCCTAAGAAGAAGATAGCAAGTATACTTAGTTTTGTGGCCAATAGGCCCTTCGTACTTATGATGATGGATTAGAATTTATACCATGTAATTATTGGCCATATGATGTATGTAAAATTAAATGTTGGCCTTATGGATGGATGTAAAGGTTGAATATTTAGACACATCTCTGTACACTGTATGGTGACACACACACTTTGTTATTTTTAAATACTATGACGTTTCCGCGAAAAATTATTAGCATTATAAATGCACATGCACAGGTGATCAACCGGAAGAAATGGTAAGTTGGCCTTGGCGGGCCAACCGCCGGTCATCACGCGCCTTCAATCCGCATAGGCCGGGTTGCGGGGCGTGAAATACTTACTTTGCTTGCATGGGTATTGCGTTACTCTCGTTCGTTGTGTTCTTTAGGCTAGTCGGATCGATTTTCTATACATATCATTCATTTCAATGAATAGTATTAAAGACTATTATTGGATAAGTGCATAGTGAAGCGAGACTTTCAAATACGGTTTACATGACAAGTTTTCCTAATAAATCTTTTTTTGTCAAAATTTAGCTAAGTGTGAAAAAATAATTTTTTAAAATATTATTTTTTTCAAAATATTTTTTTGGATAATTGTTTTTTATACATTGAATAGTCAAGACTGATTTTATGAGATTTTTATCACAATGTATACATTCAATAAGAAGAAGAATTATTTTTAAAATAATTGTCAAAAATATTTTTGTACTAAAATTGTATTTTTTATTGAATTCAAATGTGGGGTATTTTTTTATTTACATTGTAAACTTAAGTATTTTCAATGAAAACAAGTCTATTAACAGAGAACTGTACCAACAGCTAGAGGTTTAATGGTCAAAAGCTGGGGTTTGTGAAGCTTCGACCGGTCGGGGAAAGGTGAGTACGTAACTCATATTTTCTATACCGTTGGGAAAAAGTCCAACCGGTCCAGATGGAAAAAAAAACTACGGACTCTATTTTTTATTCTAACTTCCAAGCCTATTTTGGACATCCTAACCTCAAAATTGAAAAAATGCTATTTGAAGCCAAGTTATAGATATTTGAAGTAACTATTCTACGACACTTAAATCAACTCAAAAGGGTTTCTTATGAGAGAGTTTTCCCAAAAAATTGATTGTGATCTTGAAACGAAAACATGGCGTAACTTTGGATTGAATCTTGATTCTAAAATGGCGTCCTCGTGCCATATTTTTAACGTATTCCTTAACTTTAACTAGGATAGAGTATATCACTAAATCTAGAGCATTTAGACCATTCTTTAAGCTAAGTAAATACAAAAGAATGTGAAAATCGTTTGTGATTCGCTAAGTTTTTCCTTTCTCCTTTCTTTCTTCTTCTTTCTCTCTTCTCTTTCTTTGTCTCTCTCTCTCTCCTTCTTCCAATGTAGGTCCAGTCCCAACATTTCTGCTGGGACAGGGATGGGGTGGGGGGGAGTGGTTGTATGATTTTTTTTTGGCATTTTTGACTTTTGTGGCATTGTTTGATTTGATCACATAGTGATTCATTGGATTAGTCATCACACCATGTGGTCCTTATTGATCCACATGGGTCAGTCAAACATGCTTGACATGTGTCCATTTTTGTGTTACACTTAAATACTTGAAACATAACATACATTAATTTCAATAAAATAATATATATTGTACATATTTCGTGTATATATTACTTAGAGAAATTAAATATTTTAAAGCTTCGGGATTTTACAGAGAGAGTATCACTTATGAGTTAATTCATTCATTAATCATTAAAATTCGAATTTGGTATTTTCAATAAATTATTTTTCAAAATGAAACCTTATTGTTTGTGTAACTAAATGTGAAATGAATTATGAATCATAAGAGTTAGAAATAATTATGATTTGGTGATAGTTAATTAATCAAAACCTAATTATTGGGATTTTAATTGTGGTATAAAATAGCGATAAATGTATTTTAGTCTTTTTGCTTTAGAGTGCAATCAAGATTATTTAGTCGAATTAATTTGGATTAATTAAATTACTAAATTAAGTTATGAGATAATTAAGACTTTTAGTATTTTAATTAAAGTCAAATTAAGACTCCCTAGGATCCCTATCTTTGCTCTAGTTGAATACCTAGCCTATATATTTGATATATAGGCTGCCATTCCCAAGAGATTATTTTTTTGTAAATTTTTTTGACAGAAAAAATCTGAGAACCCATACTTTAAAATGATTGATTAGGGTTGAGAAAAAAAAGAGAAAATCAAATGATCTAGGAAACTAGAAAAACTAAACCTTAAAGTGTTTAGGATTAGGATTTTCTGTTAAAAGGAAGTTTGACTGCTGCAACTACACTAAACTAGCAATCAATTTTTTTTGTTGCTGCAAGTTGTAGCAAAACAGCACAGAAAACAACAAAGCGGAGAGCCACACGGCCAGGAAGAGGGCACAACATGCAGCAAGGTGGAGATCTAGTGGTTGTAGACAGTAGCAGGAGCCAATTGCAAGCAACAAGGCAGTAGCACCCGCGTCCCTGACAGCAGCAAGGAAGCAACACCTGCGACAGCGACAACAACACTTAGGTTTTTAACCTTGAATTCTTTGCGATATTCAGGTATATCTGACCATCTCTCGGTCAACGTTGTACGATTTACATGGCTTAAGATCTGAGAGAAGAGAAAATTTATAAATACGCTTTCGCATGCGGGATACGATCTCTTCAATTGGTATCAGAGTCCCGCCATGTTAATCTATCAACGTAGACGATGAAAAGAGTTCTACATTCTCATGCTATTTATGGATCATCAATTAAACAAGAGTTGTTTATATGCATGTATATTGATTAAATAAAGTTATATTAGCGGTAGTTGAGATTCAATTATTTACTGTATACAACCGATGATCGATTTTTTTTTTTAAATCCTACAAAAGAGTTTCGATATGTGCTCTAGGTCAATAATAATTGAATCTCTTTTTTTTCTAATATACATGATTTTTATTTAATAGTATATTAACATGCCTATTATTCACGATTGATGAATATCATGTGTACTCTAATACCTTATACAAAGGTTTAATAAAATAAATAAAAGCCAACATCCAAATATCTTCACGGACTAATACATAACCCTTGAAAGATTTTAAAAATATTTTCATAAGCCAACGCTCGTGTGAGTTAAGTATAACAAGATTACTAGTTTACCATGGATTCTCAAGTTACTAAAATAAAGCAATATGATTTCCAATAAACGTAGCCAATAATGTTTTGCAAAAC
The DNA here is from genome assembly GCA_030159135.1 of Actinidia polygama. NCBI lineage: Eukaryota > Viridiplantae > Streptophyta > Magnoliopsida > Ericales > Actinidiaceae > Actinidia > Actinidia polygama. The sequence continues at coordinate 6,706,430 of BRYF01000025.1, read as the reverse complement.
CACGTGACATAACTAACCAGTATTATACCATCACAGTTAACGAGGATGTGTCCAAAGAATAACATAGTATCAAACTATCATCCTCGTGACAAACTAGTTGTCATCTTCATTATAAACCATTTTTCATCCTCATGAATAACAATAAATATCCACAAAATCGTACGACACTACCGTCTAGTGATGAAAAACATGTGAGGAGCAACTCCACTGAGGCGACCTAGATATATCAAGTCCCTAATTATAGTACCACCCTTGGATCTCCCTACCTGTTGATCTACCTAC
>BRYF01000025.1:6693648-6701148 GCA_030159135.1 Actinidia polygama | reverse complement strand
ACATCACCTCTTTAAAGCTTTGGGGCTCATGTTCTAACAAATATATTATAAATTTGAATCAAATTTTTTTGGCGTTCTAGCTCTTTTGCCACGTCTAAGGTCAATTTCACCATCATCTCTTATAGATTCTAAATCCTTATCTTACTCAAAATCCCTATGAGTTTTGTTGTGGTAGAAATTTGGGAGCGAGCAACCAACAGTCAATATTGCTCTTCTCACCTCGGTACTGGACCTTGGCAACTACTGGGATGACCTGTGCAGACGAACAAATGTAACAAGCCAAGGTGATGCCGCTTAAAACCCCTCCGCCGTGCGAATCAGGCCAAGGCAAATATAAGCTAAGCAAAATATCAAAGCTCTCAAAGTAAATAACAAGGGTTTAGGCATACCTTTGAATGATGGGGGAGAGGCCTTTATATAGTTGTAGAATGGAGATCTGTGTGAGGAATTTCGGCGAGATCTTCGGATAGCTATGCTTGGAAAGTATATCCTCGAGATACTGAAGTAATAATAGGAGATTACCATGTGGAGAGCAATCCACAATTATAGGAGTCGTAATGGAGTAGGAGTTTGATGGAGATGATTTCCTTGTAGAGGGAGAATCCTCGTAGAGGCAGACTCTGATCAGGCGAAGGAATGACAGAGAAGGAATCTTGAGTAGGCGGGGTCCTTATGGAGATAGAGATCTCATGGAGATGGTCTCTGATGTGGAGATGTAGACGACCTCACCTACTAGTGAGTTGGAGAAAGATGCTCACACATATATTGGCGAGGTGATCACTTGGCGATCATGCGATGGGCGACCAGGACTATATTGGTGTTATGGCGACGTGATCCTCCAAGCAATGTTCTTGACTTAGAATATTAGTAGGCGGATGTTTTACCCCACATCAGTAGCCCCCCTACTCGAGATGCCAAGATAGAACACTAGGGATCTACGAGTAGGCAATGAAGTAATTGTCTTCTAATGACATGGACACATAATGATGGCACATTTTCACAATTGGACACGTGGATGCGAGTATTAAATGACGAAACAACATTCTAGCGGCACATTAATGATGTCTCTGGCAGGAAGGGCGGCGCATTAAAGATGTTTCTAGCGGGAAGGACGGTGCATTAATGATGTTTCTGGCAGAAAAAGGCAGTTATGAGCTCAAAATTCAAAACATTGTATGATTTTAGACGTTAGAGCAGATGGATTTCAGCCCTTGGTACTTCTTATAAATAGGGGGTCCCCCTACTCGTTTGTACTTTTTTGTTTGTGCTATCGAACTGCTGCTCCTGTTCCAATTTTCACTTCTCCCTCGCTCGTGGTCGCCTCCTCGCCCATAGCTCAGTAAGTGTTAATCAACTCACTTTAGTTTTTACTTGTGCTCGTGGTATATGTTTAGTCGAACTGACCTAGGAGATTCAAAAAATTCTCTACCATCTTGGATGTCCGACCACCTAGGAAAAAAATCATACATGACGGACGGCGTAAATACAAGTCCTTCCTCTCCCAGGAAAGATTTTTCTAGTTGAAAGGGTAGTTCTCTGGGGGTCTCCCTCCTCTCCCTCGAGGAAGAGAACATCATGACCCTAGACGAATTATATTGCCTTAGGGAGTCTTGTTTTATTTCGTCATGCGTCCAAATAAGACTTCCCGAGGCGGGCGAAACAATTAGTTCTGCTTGCCCTGGTGAGGTGGCCTTTTATGAGGCCGCCTTTCATGCTGGTTTGCGCTTTCCCATTCATCCCATAATCAGGATGATTCTACAATTCTATAATATTTTCCCTATTCAACTCATTCCCAACGTATGGAGGAGTGCCATCTGTGCGATAGTGCTGTGGCAAGCTCACAAGTACGCCCTCTCCCTCTCTGAGTTCAAGAATCTGTTTAGTCTGAACAAGAATCTGAAGCCGGATCAAGGATGGCTATATTTTAAGGCGAGGCCGAAGAAGACTCTGCTCGGGGGATATCCTAGCAACGTCAAGGTGTCACGCCCCACAACCCGGCCGATGCAGATCGTGGCCACTATCTTCGCTCCTAGAAGCGAATTTTTTCATCGCAAGTGATTGGGTCGCGAAGTAGTAATAAAACTCAAAGTACGAGTATCTATCCCATGAGGAACAGGGCCAAGGTGAAACCAGGAGAACTAAAATACTACGATGCATTCCTAACGTAATTCTAACTTATGCTTCAAAAAAAAGAAAACAAAAATTGTATTTTGGTGTTTTGATTGAGTTAAAATTAAATCTAAATTAAGAAAATAATTAAAGTTGCTTTAAAATTGATAATAAAAAGACACAAGATCGATTGATCCAATCAATTAGGTTTCTCAGAATTTCAATGGAGGCTTTGTATAACTCAAATCCTTTGACTATGACGTGAAAATTTAACTTTTAAAACCAATTATTCTTACGATCTTCAACTTCTAAAATAAATCTAATTGTTATAACCATGGTCGTGTATCATCGATTCGTGCAACACATATGCTAAACCCAACTCATGCATAAACGTTACAAGGTAACGTATATACTAAGTATGGTATTCACACATGTGTTACTGAACATAATAAGACGCCCAATATTTTCAAAAATATTTAGAACGATGAAGAAGAAGAATAGAAATCATAAATATTTAACGATGAAAACAAATTTACCTCCATTGTTCATCCTTGAGCCCAATCGATCTTCACAATCGATCCCGAGGTTGGGAAAACTAGCCACTCATGGCTATGGAAGACAAATAACTATTTATTGAAGACATTATTGAATATAAAAACTAAAAACAATTGATTAAAACTGATAAACTTAAATTAATGCAAAAAGAATTGAAGAAACTCGTATAATTGAAGAACAACCGTAAAATACTTTGATCGAATGTTGAATTAAAGTAAATAATTACAAGAATTAATAAAAAAAACTATGAAAATTTAACTAGGAGGCTCAGAAAACCCCTAAAAATCACGTCCTCCCTTTAGAAAATATAAGAAAGTATATATAGGCCCTTCCAAATTCGAGTTCTAGTAGGTTTAGGAAACTGCCCAGTTTTACTCTTAGCATTCGAACTCCCATTTTTACCTTCCAACCAGCGTTTGAACGCTCAGTGCATTTGGTGAACTTTTCCTACTGGCGTTCGAATGCCCATTTTCTTCTTTAGTTTGGCGTTCGATCGCTTAGTTATAATTTTCAGTCCAGCGTTCGAACGCTCATAAGAGGGTTCGAATGGTAAGGCAACATTGGAATTTTCAACTCACGCATGTTTCGAACGCTAGTTTGGAGAGTTCGAATGATGTCTGCTCCTTTTTCTTCTTGGCGTTCGAACGCCTAGTTCCTTCTTATTCAAGCGTTCTAACGATAAGCCCAAATTTTGAATTTTTCATCCCAGCATTCGAACACTGGTTTCCTCTTATAATGGGGCGTTCGAACGCTCAATGCAACTTTTGCCCTACTTTGACTTCTCTCATCTTCCTCATACTCCGTTTTGGAGTCTTTGGAGTCCAATTGTCGTGAGGCTCGTTACACATGACTTTGCACAAAATTTCAAGATCTTTCTAATGGTACATCTTTTATTCCATTCCGAGCTATGGATGAATACTTTCCTTCTAGATAATTCTCAATAATGGTTCTCGATACACGTGCCTGCACTCCGTTGTACTTTTATGGCTCCAATTCTTTCTTTTTATCCATAATAACCTACAATAAACTCCAACACAATCATAAGTGCAAATCATACTAAAATGACGTAATTAAATCAAAATAGGGCCAACTTAGAGTAATTTAGCAGCGCTTGGACTACAATTATGCTGTCCAATCAGGCGCGTGATGGCCGATGGCTGTCCCACAAAGGCCTACTTACTTTCATCCGGTTGATCACCTATGCATACTCATTTAAAATGATATACACAGTTGTACCCAAGTTTAACTATTTACATACATGTCAGGGCCAACTTTAATTATACATACATCACATGGCCAATATAATTACATAACGTGTAATCTAATCCGTCTACAAAACATCATAAAGCCATTGGGCCACAATTACATCTACTTGGTTTCTTCCTTCTATGGGTCCTCTGATTGACTTCCCGAAAATGATTTTCTAAACCATAAGCTAAATGCTTAGTGAATAACAACAATACATGTACGTAAAATACCATGGATCATTGTGTGGCATACATAGCATATTTAACGTAAAACATGTGAGCACAACGTAATCTCTTTCTAAAACTTTACTTTTATAAACTTGAAGCTCACATAGCATAGCATGATTTGCTTTCATGATCATACATAACATAGTTGAAAATGGGACAACTCGGCATACGTAGTAACCATATAGGTTATGCTGGGGCTCTTTAGGCCTGAGATATCTCAATTGTAGATGATTTTATTTCACGTCCCACATCTTTCTTAGGACTATCTGGCTTGATTAGTGTCCCGCCAGAGAAGACCCCGAGTGTCATCATGCATACATTCTTGAACATACTTTTTTTCCACGTAAATCCATGCTAGGCATTGAAATCATTTCATCCATGGGTTTCAATAAATAGCATAATAGCATTTGCATGCTTTTAAAAAAGGCATGGCATTCATATCATAACATATTCTTTTAATGCATCGAAAACATAGAAAACATTAGACACTCTTGTTATAGGTTAAAACCTCCTGAATGTAGGCCTAAGCCTTTATATAAGTTAATCAAGGAATCTAAAATGATTGGACAACTCTAGGTAGTTCTAAGGAAAAAGGTTAAAACAGTCTGAAAATGGCCTTAATGTTCGAACGCTAGTTCTGGCATTCGAACGTTAAGGCATATGGTGTACCATTTGAACGTTGGGTCTAGCGTTCGAATGCTGAATGCGAGTAGCAACAAAAATGACTACTAAACTTACAAATTTTTACAAAAATACTAATCACCCTCCCAAGATTTTTAAAGCTCAAAGACAATCCATTTTGGTTACAATAGCTTAATTTCAACTCCCAAACATCATCCTAACATCGTCGATCTAAAATTTAAAAAGCTTAAAACCCTAACATGAATAAATTTGGGTTTTTGCAAACCCACTTCCAAATCACTCAATCAAAGCTTAATACATGCCATCTAAACCCATTTGAGACTCAAGGGAGTCTCCGAACATAATTTCAAACCTCAAAATTTAACACATAAATTCAACAAATATATATATCTATTTGGCCAAGATTTTTACCTCTCTCCAAGCTTGACAATGTCTTCCTCTAGCCTTGGTTGAGCTCCCCAAGCTCTATTCTCTCTCTTCTTCCTCTTTTTCTACTTCTTCTTTCTTTCTCTTTCTTTCTTTCTTCTTTCTTCTTTCTCCGTGTGAGCGTGTGAATGTGGGAGGGAGTGTGTGGCTGTGCATTTTAGCTGTGACACATGATAATTTATCCCATGTGTCTCTCCCTACTCTATCCATTTATTCCTCTTTTCTTTTTTTTCCTTTTCTTTATCATTTTATACTGTTAATGTTGAATGGCGTCGAACGCTAAGAACAATTTTGTATTCAGCGTTCGAACTCTGAGTTTGAACGCCCTCTTTACAGGCTTTGGCATTTGAACGCTCTCTTTAGCGTTTGAATGGTAAGAAGGATTCTGGGTTTAGCATTCGAACGCTAAGAAGAAAACTGGGTATAAATGAAACTTAAGTTTGAAGGATTCTTAACTTAGATTTATTCATCTAACTTAATACTTAGCTTCATTAATCGGCATACGGATCATAATTTATGTATTTAACGGATTCGGGGTGTTACATTCTCCCCTATTTTATAAAAGTTTGTGCTCAAACTTGGCTAACTTAATAATCTACATTGTTTATTTCGTATTCGACTCAGGTCTTCATATTTCCATCACTCTTCCGTTGTTCTATTCTGATAATATTCTTCGCATAATTAAATATCTAACTTGTGATCGTTAATATATCTAATTGTGGGATTGACCCTTTTGTTGCGACTGCCTCTACTGCCCTTTCAGTGGGAAGCTTACAACATGGTACCCCGGTTGATACCAACCAAGACAAATTGGCCTTCCCCGAGATGTCTGGGCATGTGACACTACCAAAATGGTAGATGAAGATTTAATAAAAATACCGTTATTGTGAAATAAAACTGTTTAGTTTCTTTCAACAAGCATACTTTAATTTATTATAAACGTTCATTCGAATAGAAATGGATAATGCTATCGGATTTCGTCTACTCGTTCCCAAGTTGATTCTTCCCACGTATGATTTTGCCATAAAACTTGTACTAATGGGATGACTTTGTTCCTAAGAACTTGGTCGCGACGATCCAAAATCTCAATCGAGTTCTCAACGTAGTTCAAATCTTCACTCACGTCTAAAGAATAATAATTAATCACGTGCGTAGGGTCGTGAACATACTTTCGTAGCATTGAGACACGAAAGACGTAGTGAACGTGTTAAAGCTCTGGTGGAAGAGTAATACGATTTCATTGGAGAACTTTGAATGGTCCGACGTATCTCAGTTTCAACTTTCCCTTCTTGCCAAAATGATTTATCCCCTTGGAAGGAGATACCTTCAAAAACACGTGGTCCCTCTCCTTGAACTCTATCTCTCGTCTACGAACATCCACATAGCTCTTTTGGTGACTTTGTGCGGTTTGTACCCTCTATTGGATTATTTTAATCTTGTCGGTGGTCAATTGTATGATTTCGAGAACCAAAATTTGTTGTTCTCCAACTTTGGTCCAACAAACTGGCGATCTATATTTTCTTCCGTAAAGCGTTTTGTACGGTGCCATTCCAATGCTCACGTGAAAACTATTGTTGTAGGAAAACTCCATGAGTGGTAAGTGTGCTTCTCAACTTCCTTGGAAATCGAGTACGCATAGCCGTAGCATATCTTTTGAAGTATGGATAGCCCTCTCTGAATGTCCGTCTATCTGCGGATGGAAGGCGGTGCTAAAATTTAGCTCAGTGCCTAAAGTTCATTGTAGACTTTCCAAAACTTTGAAGTAAACCTCAGATCTCGATCTGACACTATCGAAACAGGCGCACCATGAAGTCGTCTAATTTTTGCAATGTAAAGGTTCGCGTACTTCGATAATTAATATGTAGTCTTTACTGGTAGAAAATGTGTTGACTTAGTGAAGCGGTCTACAATGACCCAAACAGCATAATAGCATTTGCATGCTTTTAAAAAAGGCATGGCATTCATAGCATAACATATTCTTTTAATGCATCAAAAAAACGAAAAATATTTGCATATACGTAGTACATATTGCAAACATTTTTGAAAGTATATAATTTTGTTCATGGTATCGTGTTACTCACTTGGGTTTTCTTGAATAGGTGCTAGAATTGGCGTTCCTACAAGTGAAGTCCAGAAACGTCAAACTATGTCCAAAACAAATGAATTAACTAATACAAACCCTTGATTCGACTTAGACACTCCCGTTCTAGGTTAAAACCTCCTGAATGTAGGTCTAAGCCTTTATATAAGTTAATCAAGGAATATAACATGATTGGACAACTCTAGGTTGTAC
>BRYF01000025.1:6666148-6673648 GCA_030159135.1 Actinidia polygama | reverse complement strand
CAAAATCTTTCTTAGCGTTCGAACGGACATTTGAATGCCACGCCAAAATTCCTTCTTAGCGTTCGAACGCTGAAAGGAGTGTTCGAATGCCAATAGTAAAAGTAGAAAAGAAAAAGAAAACACAAGAGTAAAATGGGGGAGAACTACATGGGATTAAATCCCATATGTCTAAGATTTTTATACCCAACACACACACACACCATACGAGTGAGCGAAAAAAGAGAAGAGAGAAGAAGGAGAAAATAGAGGAAGAAGAAGAAAGAGAAGGAGAGCTTGGAAAGTTCAATTTCAAGTTAGGAAGAAGCCATTGTTGGGCTTGAAAATCTTGGTAAGTCAAAAAAAACCCAAATTTATTTAAGTTAGGGTTTTGTTTTGAGTTCAAATTTAGATCTATCATGTTAAAGTTAGATTGAGAGGTTACAATTCAGTTATTGTAGTCCTATTAAGTGGGTCTTTGAACTCTAGAAGCCTTGGAAGAAATCAGTGAGATTTTGATTTGATTTGGTAAAATTCGTAAAACCCAGTTATTGTTCCTACTGTCAACCACAACCAGTGTTTGAACGCCCAAGAACAGCGTTTGAATGGTCCAGACATTTAGCCTTAGCGTTCGAACGCCACTTGTAGAACACTTTTGAGCGTTCAAACGACAGTCACTTTTAAGCTTTAGCGTTCGAATGCCAGAACCAGCATTCGAACGCCAAGGAAATCCAAGTGAGTAACACGATGTCATGAACAAAATTACGTATTTTCAGAAATGATTTCGAAACGTACTATTGTATATTCAATCATTTTCCATGTTTCAATGCTTTAAAGATATGTAACGATATAAATGCCATGTCTTCAAAATATACGTTAGGAATGAGAAAACCTATGGATGAATGTTTTGAAAGATTGCAAAGTGATTTCAATGCCTAGCATGATTCTATATGAAAATCAAAGTATGTTCAAGATAAGTAAGCATAGTAACACTCGGGATCCCCCGTTGTGGGACCTTAATCTAGCCTAAGTGTCTTAAGGCAGATGGGGGACGTGAAATAAGTTCCATCTACAAGTGAGATATCTTTGGACTAAAAAGCCACCCTACCTATATGGTCACCCAGTTCAGCCGAGTTGTTACATTTTTAAATATGATATGTATGATTACAAAAGCAAGTATTCCAAGATCATGTAAGCTTCAAGTTTATGAAAACTTATGTTTCAAGAAAAGTTTATGTTCTGCTTAGATGCCTCAAGTTAAATGATATATGTATGTTATGAAATGATCCATGGTATTTTCTGTTCATGGATTGATATTATTCACTAAACTTTAAGTTTATGTTTTAGAAAAATATTCTTCAGGAAGCCAATCAGAAGAGCCATAGAAAAGAGAAGTCAAGCAGATGTAGTTGTGGCCCAAGGGCCTCGTGATGTTTTGTAGATAGATTAGATTACTCTTTATGTAATTATATTGGCCATATAATGTATGTATAATGGAAAATGGCCCTGGTATGTACATAAATAGTTAAACTTAAGCACAACTCTGTTCATGGACTGTTCGAACGCTATTCATGGGCGTTCGAACGCCGACTACGTTCAGCAGTACAAATAGTAGCTGGACTTGTTGATTTTTACCAAAACATTTCTCAAATCTTTCCAACTCTTTCCAAGGCTTTTACGATGTGAATAACAACTAACAAGGATCATAATAACTTGGAGTCAAACCCTAATTTAACTTCTAATAAGGTAGATCTAGAAATAAACACAACCCAAAACCCTAACTTTACATATATACCTATATATAAAAATTTAAAGTGTTTACCTCTCTTCAAGCTCGAGCTTGAGCTTTCAATGGCACGTAGTTGGGCTTCCAAAACCCTCCCTTTCTTTCATTCTCCTTCTTCTTCCTCCTTTCTTTTCTATTTCTCTCTCTCTCTCTCTCTCTCTCTCTCTCTCTCTATGTGTGTATGCGTGTGTTTATGTTTTGGGTTTGTGAAGGATGTGTGTGTATACACTAATATGCACATGGGAAATTATCCCATGTGCTTTCCCTCACCATAACCTTTTGTTCCTATTTTCTTTTTCTTTTTCTTTTTCTTTTTCTTTTTCTTTTTTTTTTCTATTTTGCTGTTGTCGTTCGAATGCTACTTTTAGCGTTGAAATGCTAAGAAGAAATTTTGGCTGATCAGAGTTCGAATGCTCCGTTTGGAGTTCAAAATTCCAAAGAGCTTGACATTTGATGTTTTGCCTTACCATTCGAAAGCCCATATTTGCGTTCGAACGCCAAGAAGAATTGGTTGACCATTCGAACACTCACTATGGCATTCAAACGCTAAGAAGAAAACTGGGCAGAAACTTAAAATCTTAAAGTTTGAAGAATTACTAACTTATATTTTGGTCTCTTGAATCTTTATCTTCTAATTAGTCCATCTTAATTATCATACACAGCGTAATTAATTTTATTAATAAAATTTCCGAATTCGGGGTGTTACACCTATAGCTTGGGGGTGAACTCTTCAAGCTCTCTCCCCCTCTTCTTCTTCTTCTTCTTCTTCTTTTTTTCTCTCTCTCTCTCTACGTGTGTGTGTAGGTTGTGTATTGTATAAGGTGTGTGTATATTAGATGAGACAAACACATGGAAATAATCCCATGTGTCCTCCTCCAAGAATCTTAGTTACAACCTAACTCTTAATTTGTCACTTTGGCCCTAAAATAATAATAATCAACATTAAAACATAAATGAAATAACTTGACACAAGTCATCATTCAAACAAAAAGGGATAGCGTTCCCGGATTTTGTCTTCGCATTCCCAAGTAGACTCATCCCACGTATAATTCTACCATAAGACTCGCACCAATGGAATAACTTTGTTCCTAAGAACTTGTTCTCGGCAATCCAAAATCTCGATCGGTTTTTTGATGTAGCTTAAATCTTCACTCACGACCAAGAGTAGTGGTTAATTATATGCATGGGTCGTGAACATACTTCCGTAGCATCAAAACGTGAAAGACGTCATGAATGTGTGATAGCTCCAGTGGAAGAGCGATGTGGTAAGCAACGGTTCCAACTCGTTGAAGAACTTCAAATGGTCTAATGTATCTTAGTTTCAATTTTCCCTTTTTTCCAAATCAATTTGTCCCCTTGGAAGGAGATACCTTCAAGAACACATAGTCCCCCTCTTCGAACTCTAAATCTCGCCTCCAAACGTCCGTATAGCTCTTTTCGCGACTCTAGGCTGTTTGACATCTTTGTTGAATCACTTTGATTTTATCGGTAGTCAGTTGAACAATCTCTGGCCTCAAAATCTATCGTTCTCAAACTTCAATCCAACAAATAGGAGATCTACATTTTCTTCCATAAAGCGCTACATAGGGTATCATTCTGATGCTTGTATGAAAACTGTTATTATAGGCGATCTCCACAAGTGGCAAATGTGCTTCCCAATTTCTTTGAAAGTCAAGTATGCATAGCTACAACATATCTTTTAGAGTCTAGATGGTCCTTTCCGATTGTCCATCTGTCTATGGATGGAAATAGGTGCTAAAGTTTAACTCAGTGCCTAAAGCCCTTTGAAAACTTTTCCAAAACTTTGATACAAATCTTGGATCTCGATCCGACACTATCAAAACTGGTATACCGTGAAGTCATACAATCTTCGCAATATAGAGTGTTGCGTACTTCGATAAAGAATACATAGTCTTTACGGGTAAGAAGTGCACTAACTTAGTAAGGCAATCCATAATGACCCAAATGGCATTACAGCCTCATGGCGAGTTCGATAGTTCGACTACGAAATCTATAGTAATGTGCTCCCATTTTTATTCTGGTATCGATAAAGGTTGTAGTAGTCCTACCAGTCTTTGATGTTCCACTTTGACTTGTTGGCATTGTAGGCATCGTGATACGAATTTGGCTACCTCTCTCTTCATTTTCAGCCACCAAAATATCTCTTATAATTCTCAGTACATCTTTGTTCCTCCTGGATGTATCATTAATTTTGTATTGTGAGCTTCCTCGTTAGGCTTCAAATTCACCTCGATTTCCTCATAAATCTTCCACAAGTACAAATCTTCTAGTTGTCATTGATTTACGACTTCTATCAATGCCGGCTAGGAGATCATGGTAGTAAGTATCATATTAGTGTCTGGTGCAACAACTTTAATTTTTGCTCTCTCCAATTCAATGAACAAAGTCGTTGTGACGTAACACGGCATGCTAGATTGGCGGTTGATTTTTTACTCAAGGCATCGGCTACAACGTTGGCTTTGCCCGGATGATACTGAATGAGAATGTCATAATCTTTAATCAACTCGAGCCATCTTCGCTGTCTCATGTTCAGCTCCTTCTGGATAAAAAGATACTTCAAACTCTTGTGGTCGGTGAAGATCTCATATGTAACTCCATACAAGTAATAGTGCCAAATTTTCAACGCAAACACCACTACTGCTAGTTCTAGATCATGGGTCGGGTAGTTCCTTTCGTGCAGTCTCTGTAACGTCCCAAAATTGTAAGACCCGTAATTATACATATATAGTGATGCGTACGATAATCAATACGACTATTAGAAGTATAAAGGTCAAAATGAACTAAATTAAAGTTAGAAAAATCTCAAGACACAAGTTAAGAAATCTGTCCAGTTTTCTTCTTAATGTTCGAACACCAAAAAGGAGCATTCGAATGGTCAACCAAATTCCTTCTTAGAATTTGAACGCCAATATGAGCGTTCAAACTGTAAGACCAAAAAATTAAAATGTTAAGTCTCGCATATATCGAACTGTAAGCAGGGCGTTCGAACTCTAACAAATCAAAAATCCTTCCTAGCATTTGAATGCAGGACCAAAATCCTTCTTAGCATTCAAACGCTATAAAGTAGCGTTCGAATGGTCACTATAGAAAATAAAAAAAAAAAGCGAACACCAAAGTTAATGTGGGGGAAGACACATGGGATCATTTCCCATATGTCTCAGCAAATTATACACATACATGCCTTACACTTCACACTCACACACCCATACCTTACAAAAGAGAGAGAGAGGGGGAGAGGGAGAGAGAGAGAAGGAAGAAGGAGGAGGAGAGGAGGAAAGCTTGGAAAGCTCAAATCAAAGACAAGGGAAGAACCATTGGAGAACTTGGGAAACCATTTTGGACTTGAAGCTTGGTGAGTCAAAACCCTCATTCATGTAGATGTATGTATATGTTAGATGTGTGTAAGTTGGAGACTTTCTTGAGTCTCAAATGAGTTAAATAACATGAATTAGAGTTGAGTTTGATAGATTTGAGTGTGAATTTCACAAACCCCAAAGATTTTGTGTTAGGGTTTTAAATTGTTTTCTTGTTAGATCTACCATGATAGGGTTCAAATTAAGAGTTGGTTTCACTATATTGTAGCTTCCTTAGGATATTTTTCATGCCTTAGAAGTCTTAGAAATATTGGAGTTGATTTGGGTGAATTTTAGTAAAAATTGAAAAGACCAGTTACTGTTCATGCTGCCATACGTAGCTAGCGTTTGAATGCCCAGGAACAACGTTCGAACGGTCAATCACTTTTAGCCTTAACGTTCGAACTCCACTTGTAGAATACTTTTGAGCATTCGAATAGTCAGCCACTTTTAGCCTTAGCGTTCGAATGCCAATTCCAACGTTCGAACGCCAAACCTAATGTTAGACAATTTTGACCCTTTTCCTTAAAACATTTTAAGGATACCCAACGTATGTTAGGCCTCTTAATATACCTATATGAAGACCTTAAGTGTCCGTTTGATAAGTCGCAACCTAGAGCGAATACCTTAGAGTTGAGTCGAGAAATTGTACTAGTTAATTCATTTTCATGAGACATAGTATTGACATTTCCGTACCTTATGTTCTTTATATGTAGAAACACCAAGAGTAGCACCTAGACAAGGAAACCCAGGTGAGTAACACGATGCCATGAACAAAATTATGTACCTTTTAAAAATATTTCCAAACGTACTATGTATATGCAAAAGTTTTTCATGTTTTCGATGCACTAAAAGAATATGTTACAATATAAATGCCATGACTTTGGAAAGTATGCAAATGCTATTATATGTACTAGTTAATTGTACTAGTTAATTCATTTTCATGAGACATAGTATTGACATTTCCGTACCTTATGTTCTTTATATGTAGAAACACCAAGAGTAGCACCTAGACAAGGAAACCCAGGTGAGTAACACAATGCCATGAACAAAATTATGTACCTTTTAAAAATATTTCCAAACGTACTATGTATATGCAAAAGTTTTTCATGTTTTCGATGCACTAAAAGAATATGTTACAATATGAATGCCATGACTTTGGAAAGTATGCAAATGCTATTATGTTATGTATCGAAAACCCATGGATGCTCGATTTCATGAATGACAAAGTATGTTAAAAGTATGAATGCATGTGACACTCAGGGTCCCCCGTGGTGGGACCTTATTCTAGCCTAAATGTCCTAAGGTAGGTGGGGGACGTAAAATAAGTCCCACTCTACAGAGATATCTCAGGCCTAAAGAGCCACCTGACCTATATGGTCACCTAGTTGCCGAGTTGTTACATTTTTCAGATATGATATGTATGATTTCAAATGCAAGTAATGCCATGTTGAGGCAAGCCTCAAGTTTAAGAAAAGTTATGTTTTCTAGAAAAGTTATGCTTTGCTCACTTGCTTTAGTTTAAATGATATATGTATGATACGACATGATCCATGGTATTTTACATTCATGCATCTGTTGTTATTCACTAAGCTTTAGCTTACGTTTTTTCAAAAACATTTTCAGGGAACCAATCTGATGAGCCATAAGAAGAAGATAGCAAGAAAACCTTAATTTTGTGGCCTAAAGGCCTTGTGATGTATTATATGGGTTAGACCCAAAGTTATGTATAAGTAAGGTTTAGCCTAGGATGTATGTAAAGTTTAAATATGTAGGCATAGCTCTGTATACAGTCGATGTACATCACTTTATTTATTTTCAGTATTATGATATTTATGTGAAAAATTTACTATCATTTTTATTGAGTATGCACATGTTTAAAGTAAGTTGGCCTTGGCAGCCAGCCGCCGGTCATCACACGCCCATGATGTGCATAGTCCAGGTTGAGAGGTGTGACAGAGTGAAATCAGTGCCGTAGGTTTATACTGTACACAGAGCTATAAGGTTACACCATAAGAATGAGTCACATCTAGATAGAAGTCTTGGACTGACTAAAATATATGTCACATACTACATGTTATATGCTATGATATATTATGCTAGGACGCAACGTAGTTATTGTTATGATGCATGTCTAAACAGTTAATATAATTGTAGAAGCTATGCCGCCTAGAAGAGACCGAGGCCGTAGAGGGCTGTAGAACTCGAAGATCAAGTTGACTGAATAGAAAGGATTTTAGAAGGACTCGTCCAAGTGGTCCATGATGTTCATAATAACAATAACCATGATGATGCACCGCAACAACCGGCAATGCAAATGCCGGGAGCCGGGGCGATGCCATGTACCGTGATCAAGCAATTCCA